>KN834853.1:120047-151503 GCA_000827265.1 Collybiopsis luxurians FD-317 M1
CACTCCAGGCAGCTGTGCAGAAAGGCGATGAAGCTGTTGTCAAGTTGCTGCTTGAAATGGTGCAAATGTGAATGCCCAGGGTGGTGGATATGGGAATGCACTCCAGGCAGCTGTGCAGGGAGGCAATGAAGTTGTTGTCAAGTTGCTGCTTGAAAATAGTGCAGATGTGAAAGCCCAGGGTGGTAATGTGGGAGAAAGAGTTGAACCTCGAAGGTTCTGGAGGTCCACAGTTGAGAGAAAGACAGAAAAAGGAAGTGTAAGTGGTCTTTCAGAACTGAATGCAATAGAAGAAGGAGCAAGGGAGGTAGAGATAATAGAAATGGAAAGAGAACTCTGCTGTTGCTGAGCTAAACATGAAGAAGACTAATGCTGGTGGCCTTGTTGGACCTCCTCACCCAGGTATTTGAATCTTAGTGGGTCAAAAATTGTCCCCCTTTCATTCTCCCCTAGCTTTACTTAAGTACAAAATCTAAAAAGAACTAACTATTATGCCTATGTACCCTCTTCAGTTCAGTCCTGGTGCTTCTTTTGCTGGAACTCAACTCCCCACTAAGTCCCCAACTTCTTTCCTATCTCCTCCTCCCTGCTCTCTCTCTCCAATGACTATTGTACCAATAAACATATCACTACTCTACCTTTGCATACTAATGTAATTTGGTCTGAATATATGTACAAAAGACAAAATGTTGCAAAAAAATGCTTCATCACATGGAGCCTGAACAACATCATGAATTGCAAAGCCTGACAACCCTTTGACAGATTGGAGTGTTGCCAGGGACCTACAAGAAAATCAGTGCAGTCAATGTGATTCTATGTGTGCACTAGTTGGCATGACTACAGGAGGGGGGTACTTGAGGCGCTGACCTCAGTGACCACTTGAGAACCAAAACAAATAAGAAAGACATAGCAACAGAAGCAAATGGATAAATGTTGGAACATTGAGGGGGCACATTAATCAGACTTGGCAGACTAAATGGGTTAGATAGTCAGGGATGGGATGCCATGCCCATTCACACTGTTGTTCTACCCAATCTGCATCCTATTCCCCCATTGTCCATATATCAACTGCTTCCATGAACTGCAGCAGTGGTGCCTCAAAGATTGCTTGCACTTTGCTCTCCATGGTCATCCAGTATGCAAAGCAAGTCTCCATACAATGTTTTGATTCCCTTACAAAAATTTCCTTGACTGATGCTCCATGATTGCTCATTGTCTTGTCCATAGATCATCTGCTATGACAAAACACCTGACCAATTTTCTCCATACTGCTTCCATTCCCCTCTGTTTGTACCTTCGGGGAACAAAATCCTTATTTAACATGGAACATTCAATGTCACCATATGAAATATCAATATCCTGCCTGTAAATTATGTAAATGATTGGTAAGATCACAGCAATAGGAGACATTGTATGGGCGCCAGAAGAGATAGCCTTCTGGATAACTGAGTGGAGTTTTTAAACTTGTATTCATTGGTCAGAAGTCATGGTGATATCCTTTGATAGAAAAGATTGATAGTGCAGCTGCTCAATTTGTTGCCCAATTCCATTGGAATTCATATGTGGGCCTAAAAACTCTTGTCCTCATGGACCCCTTGTCATTTTCTGTACCATATATAATGAGTCACAATTGGGAAAAATGGACAACTGGAATGTAGAACTCTCTCTGCAAACTGTTGTCAAGGTAGATCATATGCTCTGCCCATCTCCTGTGCATGTCCTGGGCTATGTGTTCAATATACTCTTCTGCCTTATCCACAGGGACCATCTTGAAATAGTAGTCCATTCCCATAGCCTCATCCAAGGCTATTTTGTACTTGTCACAATCACTGTCATGCACAAAATATTCAATATGATGGATTCTGTGGAGTGCCCACTTCACATCTGGCGACAATTTGTATGCTTGTCCTTGCATGGTAACTCATCTTCTGTTGATGAGAAGGACAAACTTCTGAAAGAGCTGTTGTGGTATGACAGAGCTGAAAGACCAATAAGTGCTGGCAGGAACAGGGGAAAGGGGATTCATGGGGCAAATGCAAATGCCAATGCAGAGTCTGGTGAAAGGTCATGGAGAAAGGAGAATCTGGACAGTAAAGAAAAGTAAATGGGATTATAAGTAAAATCTCAAACCATAGAAGGGGGTAAAGGAAGAGAAGCATGAACCATGATCAGGAATTAGTATACTAATATGGTAAGTTGAAGAGATGAGACTCTCAATTCAAGTCTGTACCAAGAAAATAACAAAAAAAACTTCTGGGTGACTGGACCTCACACTCCCTGCATGCAATTCCTCTAGTGTCTTGCGACTGCAACAGGTCTTTGACAATGAAAAGTTTTTTCTTCCCCAGGCTGAAAGCTTTCTCATTCATGTATGGCAGTACTGCAGTTTCTTTTGCTGCATTTTTTGAGTGTCACTCTAGTATCCAAGAACTGTCTTTTATTGTCCAGGACAGTGACAGCATTGCAAGTACAATTTTGAATGCGTCTCAAATAACTAACCTTCATTATTTTTGCTCATCACTCACAGCTTCTATTGCAATATGCTATTGCTTCACCACTTCCCTCTGAAGTCTCTCCTTGCATTCATTGGGAGAGGCTTTCCTGCCAGAATCAGTCCTTGAGAAACTGGAGAATATGACCTCTAGTTTCATCCACTTTCATCGCTCACCTATGGCCATCTTTGAAGCCGCTAGTCTGAGCAGCATTTCTCCTAAAGAATCAGTGAGTTTCCTTGACTTCTTTCAATCATATTCATGGACTAACTCTCAGTCTTGCTGTTCAATTTTTCAGTCAGATGGCTGACAGGCAGCGCCTGGTCCTGACTCTCATTTGGAGTAGTATTGGCTTTCTTCATTGTTTTGTGACACTTCACCTGATGGCCTTTTGTTAACAACTTCCTGTCCTTTTTGGACCTCGCCTTCACCTTTATCTCCTTATTGCCCACACTGGTGCCACTGTCACAGTCGCTATCCAGACTAGTGTCATTTCTGGAGTCCCCATCTTTGTAGCTCCCATTGCTGTTAACTCTGTTTGTGTCCTGAATAATGAAATCATCTAGCCCTTAATCAATAATGGTGAGGACTTCTGAATCACAGCCATTGTACATTCTACTCACTCATCTTTCTTTTCAATTTTCCTGCATTTTTCACAGTACCGTCCTCGCTTGGCCTATCTTCTGTGATCAAATTTCCAATTAGCTGATTCTGGAATGGCTCAATTGAACACCTACCAAAGTTCAGATTGACATTGCAATCTTTATCTTGCCCATCAAGCTTATACAAAGGTGTACCTTGCTGTGCAGCGATTGCTCATAGTTGCATCTCTGCTTTGCTAATGTTTCCAATGGGATGAGCTGCAGTGGGGGGCATGGTTGAAGTCTTATTACCTGATAGTGTGCAGTCCATTCATGGAGTCTCTACTTCCATTGTAGGTGCCAATGGAGTCTCCAGCACTTCCGATGTGGGGCAGGATGGACTCTTTATAACTGCAGTTTGGTTTGCTCAATCATAGGTAGTGGAAGAAATGAAAGTGGTTCCTGTCAGAGCAATTGACCCTTCATTGTTAGCAGAATGGTCAAGAGGGGCAGTGGTGAGAGTGGATGCTGCTGAAGTGACATCACTCACTTTAACATTGGAAGAGGGGGACCCGGTACCTCCTGATGCAGTTAAATCTTTGTTGTCAGGGTGTCTGCTTGCAGGATTGACATTATTCACTCCTGAGATTAAAGGTGTCACATACTTATTCCTGGCCAAATATTTTTGCACCACACCCCATTCTAAGGCCCCTTGGGAAACAGTCATCTTCTCCATTCCCTTTTGCTGAGAGGTCACACTTCCTCTGCTTCCTATGCTTCCATACATCATTTCATCCAATGACATCTCAACCTGCATTATGAGCTGTTCTGTGCTCAACATAGATGCACAAGCGGCACGCATGTTCATTGTGCTGGAGGATGGTGGGTCATTTTTGACAGGCATCTGGTTGGACACATCTGTATTATATTGTGGAACCTCTTTGTTATTGGCCTCCATTGTTTCGACAGGCATCTGGCTGGATGCCTCTGTAGCCTGGTTGGATGCATCTGTATTATCTTGTTGAACCTCTTTGTTATTGGCCTGCACTGTTTCACCACTGTTGTCATTTGCACTGGAGGTTCTGTTGGATCTGTTCAACTCCTTTGTACTACCTGTACTCTCAATCAATAAATTTTAGAAGCTCCATTTCTCTTTGAAATGTTACCCAAGTTTGATATTCTGGGCTCATTGTTAGGCTCATTTTCAGCCTTCCTAGCACCATTGGTCTCAGACACTTCACTCAAGGGTGAACTTCCCCTTTCTAAAATTTCTATGGCTGAATGTTTCAAAACACCAAAAAAAAAAGAGTCGGACACTCACTGGCCACTCTCTCAGTGCATAGACATTGAATCTTGGCCATCAACTCATGCTCCTTATCCCTTCTGGTTTGGATTGCACATAAGGTCTGCATCAGGATGGACATTTTGCCTGTGCTTGCCTGTTTGATCTTCATTTTTTCTTCTCCTTCCTTTATGTCACATTGCAAAGCAATGAGTTCAACCTCTGCCTGATGAAGAGAGTCTATCGGGGCTGTCCAGTTCATGAGTAGAAATTCTTTCTCACTATGAGCAGGACCTACTTGTGTTGGTTTGCTTTTTTGCCATGTCAAAGTTTCTGAAATATTTCACTGTGTCTGTTGATTGACAATTGTGGTTGACTTAACTTTATGTTTATTTGCTTGCAGGAAAGTTTGCAGGTATGTTGCCTCCAACACAGTGTAAGCAAATTATATAGCTAACTATTTCATAGCATGTCTACAATGCAATCCTGAGTCAACCCTCCAAAATCATCACTGTGCAATTTGGACTCAACAACTGGTGCATTCATTGTTCACATTGCTGGCCCATTTTTATGAAGCTGCTGCCTCAGTCCCACTCTCTTGTAGTATGCCTAGTCAATTGGAACTAGGTCATAGTCTTCAATGCTGGGAGCAATTACAATGAGAATAATCAGTGTTCAATAAGGCCCAAGATGCTCACCAGAATGGCTCATAACTAAGCAGTACTATCAAAGCTCTGCATTCGTACATCCTAAAACCAGCTGCTACACAGTGGTTAACTCCTTTCAACTGGCAGATATCATAACTAAGAATTATTCTGTTAACTTCATTGGTCTCCACTGCGCATATTTCCAAGCCTGTGACTGTCAATGGGATCTTGAACCTGGGAGGAGGTATTGGATGAGACTGAAAATGCTGAATTATACAGTCAGAGCTGATGTTCAACACCTCGATGTTCCAGCCATTTGGAGGTGACAGAACCTTGGATGGCCAAGGAGGTACTGGTGGATGAAGGGTCATATGCCAGCAATCTTGATCTCCAATATAGCGAATGCCATTGTCTATCTCAAGGTCAGTACAATGTCTGTCCCACTCAATAGAAACTTGACCTCGATATCCAGTCGACAAGCTGTAATTGTGTAGTTGATGCGCTGATTTTCCTGTAACATTCTGCATCTTGAATGTGGAAGCTGGGAACAATGAATATGCTTCTGAATTGGTGACTATGTTAAACAGACAAGCTTGTGGAGGTTAGCTGCTCAAAAAAGAGTGCATCGAGCTCACTTACTCAAATTCTGTGAGAGTATGGCATCCACAAGCCCCTGGGTTGCCCTGTGAAGATGAATGAAACCTCTACTGTCCGAAAAGGTGTACATGAAGGAGGGATATGTGGTTCCCTCTCTACACCAGGAGTGTCAGACTTGAAAGATGTTCCAGAATGTAGTGGTCACCTCCAAAATCGCTATATGACACTCCAGAATAAAATGGAAGCCAGACTTGAATAGCCATTCTGCCAGCTGCCCAACATTGTCATAGTGAAGAAAAATATCCAAAGCAACTACTGGAATTAGTTCAGATAGGTGTTCCAAAAATGCCCTGGAAAACTTCCCAGACAGAACTGCACCTAGTCAGCATTGCATTTTATGAAATTCCATAGCACAGTTGAGACCTTGCAGGTATTGTCCAAGTGCAATTTCTATGTCAAACACTCTGTTGAAGTAATATTCAAAGCCAATATAGAGCACTTTGCTGGTTTGATGCAATGCTAGGACATCGTAGATACTACAAGCATCAAAAACTGCAAAAACAGCTGATCTTGGTGGTGCTTCAGTTTCAGTACCCAAATTGAAGAAGTTTGCAGCATTCATAGTCAGTGAGAATGCTGAGAGTTAAGAAAAAAAAAAAGAAAACAAATATAGAAGTTCACCTAAGTTTTCTGGGGTCCTTGACCTTTCCTACTTTTACTATACCCTATTTGCCATCAACACTCATGGCAAAGAACTGCAGCAGAAAGAGTAAATGTGCAGCATACTATGAGAGGTATTTATTCATTAAATTTACTGAGTATACTCTAATGCTAACACAATGCAGACACAAATCCCAACACCGGGCTGAATCTCAACAGTACATGCAAGTAAAGAGAGCCTCCCAGTTGCATCACAAGATTCAGAAATGGCCTTCTGTGAAATCTTCTAAAAGGGCTGCAGTTGCCGCAGCTGTACTGGCTAGTTTGAAGACAGATGATGTAGTTCCCACTTCCCTTGTTGAGCTCTATCAGAGGTTCTCTGTTTGCAGAGACAATTTTGACACCTGGTTGAACTCACATATCCCCACTGAATAGGACAAATATTTCAACAGTTGGAAACAGTATGGCACCAGAATCTCAGTCAGATTATATACACTCATTGACAACCACAGTCCAGATAGCACACATTGTCAGATACTGTACAGAGGTCTCTGTCTTGTACAGATGGTTATTGGAAGGCATTATGGGGAACAATTCTTCTCTACTGACAGATGCTCTCTGCAACAGTCAGTTCTGCATCTGAACTGGGGAGCAATTAAATACATGCACACCTGCAATCCAACCTCTTCATCTGAGCTATACAAAGCAATACTATATCTTCGGAACGACACAGGCAGATTTATTTCAAAATGGAAGGATCTCTGGAAAAGAAGGAGCTGCACAGATGCTGGGCAACTAGAGGGTGCAGCAGACTATGCAGAAGAGTTGTATCTGCAGTGGAGGACCCTACTTGACAACAAGAACGACATAGGTACCAAGGTCTCTATTCCCTATCTTTTCAAGGAGGGTTCTCATATGTTATTTGTCCTTGGTGAAATGGCAGAGAGAATTACATTCACCCTTCCACAATTAGTCTAGTTCTATAGTTCCCCCACCTTACTCCTTACAGTCTGTGTATAGAATGTTAAAATAACCTGTTTCATTTTCCCTTTCAACTTTTTGAGATATTGTTAATGTAAAATTCATCTATGTTTGCTCCTCTGCGGATCCAAGTGTGGCAATGGTGGGGTGTCATGTATTGACTATCAAATGAAGAAAACAGCTGCCATTTGACAACAAAAGCCAGAATCTTTGAACAACAGGTGAGGTTTATACATATTATCAGAGTCATGCATTGCAATCTGCAGTGACTGTACATTCAGTTCTCGCAGCTCTCAGACTGATGCTTATTTGACATTGTTCAATATCCTTACATCACCAAATTGTCCCAAAGTTTATACCTACACTATAATGGTGGAACAGGGTGTGATATGACCATTATACCAGATTTCAGGGGGCAGTCCTATCCATCAATTTGCATAACAGCTTCACTTTAACTGGATACAACAGAATATATTGATCCAAACTTCAAGAACTTTCTGAGGTAGATAAGGCATGTAGATGCAAAGGTATACATGTTTGTGATTGATGGGCAAGTAGTGTCCCCCTGTTACTCTTATAATGTCTATCTTTGCATTAGTATTAGGTAGGATTTGAAGTGTTTCCTTAAGTCTCTCTGGTGTTTACAGCCAACTGTGTCAACAGATACATCATCCATTGTTGAACAGGGTTGGTACATTGTATGGTAAATCATTTGTCCAATGTTGATTTTATCTCCTATACCCAATTGCAATGGATGTAACACATCCATCATATCCATTTTGGGGCTCTATGCTCACTGTGAGTCTGTCTAATGTGAGGTGCACCCCATGAGTGCATATATACAGTGTGTATCCATAACTGTCTTTGGCATGGTTTGAAATGCTGTCCAATGCAGTTAGAAAATGCATCATATTAACCTGAACCTACATATAGGAGAATCTTTCAGACTCAAGGCCCTTCAAGTTGAGCCTTATGAAGATCGATACATCTAGCTGTGTAGGGAAGCATAGACACAGTGTAAATAGTGGCAAACACTGTCCATTATGAGTGCATACAACTTACTGCATCAATGGTGTATTAAGGGAAGTCCTGAAAACTATGTTCTGTTACTGTAGTATACACTCTGTGCACAAATATCAGCAAGTGTGTTAGTAGATGGTAGATGCAGTATGGTTCCTCAACTTGGTTAGTCTGTATCAGAACAACTGAGGGAAGCATAGGTACATCTACCAGAATAAATATAGAAAGTAGTACACTAGTAGTTGTATCTTTAGCTGTCTTTCATTGTTCACCCCAAGTCGCCAACTTTTCATCAAGTTCCCCATGTCGCCAACATTCCTGATCTGCTTACCTGAGTTGCCAACACAGTCACCAATTTTCCTGTATTTCTGTGTCCAGAGGAAGGGAAGAAGGGCACAGGGTATTTTCAAGCTTTGAAGCATACTTTATCTTTGCAATCCTCTGTAAGTGTAATCCAGTACTCCTTTGTCCCTCTGAGATGGTCAGAGATGGCCTGTTCAGTCCTTACATCCCACCTCTCAACCATGCTGAATTCAAAGAATTAAGATATGTATTGTTGACATTCAAGGCAAATGTTACTCAATTTTACATCAAAGTATAAAAGGTACAAAATTAATACAAATGCCCTGCACTCAATCAATCTGCATCGCATCTGTTTCCAGTTCAACACAGCCAGATTCAAAGAAGTCCCAGAAGTACATGTCTAATCAAAAAAGAAATGGTCAGATTATTTCAAAGACAGGACTGCAGCATACCGTAAGCAGGGAGGAAATCAAGCTCAAGTTTATAAAATTCAAAGTGAGGCTTCTTGTTCAGACATTCCAGATCAGTGGGCAGTTTAAAGTTTGTGTCTTTTGGTGTGATTATGATGAAGATACATTGGGAAACACCTGCAGTGCAAAGGCGCTGGTGTAAGGCAAGAAGACCAGGTTTCTTAATTGTGTGGCTTTTACTGATGGTTTTCTGGAAGCCTAAACCCATACCATCCTGGTAGCAGAAAGCATTGTAAATTGAGTTATTTTTCTGCAGAGGTACATAGAAGTAGCGGTGTTTCTTGGTTGCATCACTATGTGACTGGTTGTTGAAAAATATAATGGGAAGTTGGGCCAAGCTGAGGGGTAGGTTGGCTCTACCTTCAAGTGACCACAGGGTACTGGAATAGCCACCAGCTAGCTTCTCGATGCCCAGGATCTCAAAAAGATAATCTAGAGAAGGAGCAGTGCTCAGAGAGAGTGAGAAAAACTGGTAAGGGGCTCCGCGGTCCCTCAATTTCTTCTTTTCAGCAGCCTGAATCAGTAAGCACATGATCATACCAGAATGAATACAATGTTTTAAGACCATGGGACACTCCACCATAGAATATGAATGGACAACTTTGTGAGAAATGGCAGGCCCGGCATCAGGTCAAATGAGCACCATTTGCATCTCCATATCTTGCAGACCAAATATAGCTTCTTCTAGTTTTTGATAATACTTGTCAATTGCTTGCTGGCCGTCTAGCACTACTGCGGCCCCAAGACAAAGATTGGGACTGTAAGTATCCCAGGTATCTTGTAGCAAGGCTCTGCAAGCAGTGACAAGTGTATTGGTATCTGATTCCCACCTGTTCATATTTGAAGTTCAGAAGAATATAAAAATGCAGCAGAATACTTACACATGCATGGCTTCATGGAAGGTGGGTGGTTTTGCAATAATCTGAGAGAGGTACTGATGCTTCTTGTATTCTTTATATTGTGTTTCTTTGGGAGATGACGCTAGAACCATGAATAGATGTCCTCGTTTCAGCCAAAACTTGGGAGGAACTGCATTATGATCTGAGTCCAAGAGGCACATTGTATGGTGGAAATTTAGGAAAGGTGTATAGTCATCTTGATCAGTGGAGAAGACTTGATATGCACCAGTTTTGTCAAAATATGCTGTCACCCCATTATAAAAAAATGTAGGTTTTGCCAGAGATAGCTGTATGGCTAAGAAGTAGACAAGAAAGGTGGATTTGTCTGAGAAGAAGATAGGTATAAATCTGTCAACGGTGAAAACAAAAGACTGGACACAGTGACTGATACTGGAGCTATCTAGTAGTAGACAGCTGTGCTTATGTTTTTCATCTGCTTCATTAACAATTGACATGATCCTTTCATAGTTGTCCAGCTCCCAAATATGCTCTTCCTCATACAGCTCTTCATAGACCTCAGTCAGTTTGCCATTGTAATGTCTTTCAAGTGGCTCCCCCCAATGTCTTAACTAAACTGATTGAAATTTATCAAACAGCATGAAGTTCAAGCCTAATTCTTGATTGGGATAGGAAGAGTGTGCTGTTGCAGGCATTCTTGAGTGGAGATGATGGTTGGAGATGATGCATGGAGATGACACCTGGATATGACAACTGGAGATGATGGCAGGAGACAATGGCTGTAGGAAAGAGAGTCATGGGTTTGATAGACACTTAAGGCAACATTGACTGCTCATTGGGCTGGCAGGTTCCCAGGAAAAAATTGCCTGTGAATCTTACAGCTTGAAAAGGCATCTTGTTTGTAAAACTATTTACATTAATGAACAATATAAGTAGATACATTTGGCAAAACCTGCATGTTACATATACTAAATAAACATCACTGTTCACCTGGGTTTCCATGAAGCACCTGCAATCGACAAATTAGCTCATCTGTGAGCTGAATTTCCTTGTCCATGTGTGTGTGCTCTGCATGGAGTTTGTCATTCTCAGCCTTTGAGGCTGCTTCATTGTCTCAAGAGGCCTGAAGGTCAGCAGCAAGTTCAGCTGCCTCATAATGTCACATACTGTGCAAAGACACAAACATTTTGTGCGCAGTATCATGAAGGGTGTCAAGGATAGGAATATAATCATTGATGAGGTGAGGTGAGGTAAAATGCACAAAAGGTTCCCTAACACCAGGATGCTGAGCTGCCAAATACAGCCAACACCCTGTCTCCACTCCAATTCATTCACACTAATACATGAGTAATGAAGGAGGAGTGGAACAGAATGCAGGAACTCACACAACAAACAATGTCTTCAATTAATTGGTGATAACATTTTGTGGATTTCATGGAAAATTTGAGAGGTTCTGGAAGTATTTTGGATTGAGAAGGGGCTACAAAAAAAGTAAAGATAAGTGAGATGAAAACAGCTTTCATATGACATACACCATTTGTTCTGGCCTTTACCGGCACCTTCAACCTTCCCCCAAGGAAATTCTCTCTGGGATGGACAAATGTGAATGCGCTGCAGCTTTGAGGGTGTTTCTCCAGCCACTGGTGAGCTTGACAGCACTGATAGTCCTCCTGAGGGCTCTGAAAGCAGCTGAGGGTCAATTTTGAAGGGATGCAGGGAAGAGAAGCTGGGAGTGCTGGGGAGCCCCACAGAACTACTTGGGGTTTGAAAGGGGGAACTGTGTCCAATAGGAAAACTGCCCACTGGAGCACTGAAGTTTGGTAGTTGGTTAGCCACTGTGGTTAAACAATCTCTTTGTGGAGTGATTTTGCCCAATGGAAAGTTCAGTGCCTGCAAACTGGTAGTTTCAGTGGGAGATGGGAGGCCAGGATAATATCCTTCATTTTCTCCATGCAAGATGCTGTCCAGGCTTGTGAGACCACTGGAAGTCGCAATAGGAACCAGGCTAGTCTGTTTGTCCTGACCTTTGGAGCTACATCTGTCAGTCCATAAAGCTTGTAGTCCATTCAGCAGAGTATTTTCAGGTACAACTACCCCCACTTTGGCTAAATTCTTATGCTATAGTGCTATCAGTATCTTGTTGACCTGTAAACTTATTAAAAGAAAATTGTACTTTTTCTTTGCAAAGCTTGGAGTGGATGCAGTCAAAGGAGGCACATAAAGGGTTATTGGGACAAATTTTGCAATGACCCAGGCAAGAAACTTGTTTTATAGTCACTCATTGGGTTTGAGCTTTTAAAGAGGATTTGGAGGGGGACTTGGAGGGGGACTTGGAGGGAGATTTTGAAGAATGTTTTGCAGGCAATTTGAGTGACTTGGTGGAGGGTTTTTTTTTGGATGGACTACATGTGTGAGCCATGGTAAAGAGAAAGAAAAAAAAAACAATTGAAATTACAAGGTGCTCATTTAAATATGAGTCAGCATGCTGTCTGTAAGGCAACAAAATGCATCCAGGCTGGATATAGCCATGGTTGGAATTCTTAAGCCTCCAATGCCTGCACCCCTGCTGTCCTTAAAAAGAGTTCATACAGAAACTATCTCACTCTTAGGGCAATGTTCTGGAAGGGTACAGGTTAGTCCCCAGAAAGAACAATGCACCGCTTCAGCAAAGTTTATGCGCAACACAAGAAGCCTGCCAATGCATCATCAGGCAGGACAGCCTCCCAGACACTCTGACTTGATGGGGAGCTCACTGTCTTCTAATAGCAATATTCCACTTATCAAAATGAGAACAGCTGAAGAAGAGCCAGAGGACTTGGTTTGTAACTCGGAGCTATTAAGAGAGCAGAATGAGGGAGAAAATGTATCAGAAACTGGTTTGGCTTTGTACATTGATGCAGTCCAGTCAGAATGGGTAGGTTTTGTCAGACTCTTTGGGGGTCTATTTGCAGTAGAAGTTTGGAATAGAGCTTCAGCCAGCAGAACAGTGAGTGACAGATTTTCAGGAAAGATATAGGATGCTGAGCACAATGTACAGAACCACTGGTTCCATTTTGAAGCTCTGGCAGAGCAGTATCAGTGGGGAGAGCACACACTACTTTGTTCATGCAGGCACAGTCAATTGGATTGTTACCATAAGCGCTACTTCAGGTTACATTGATGTGATGATTTTGGAACTATATCATTGAGAGATACATTTGGTGTGTTCATCTGTTGGAAGATGCTACATGATCTGACATAAGGGGCCAGATAGCTGTCCCAATGTCATTCTGTTTGCGAAAGAGCTTCAAGACTGGGAAGGCAAACAGGCAGTTCATTGTTTTTCAGTGGCTAAAAGCTCCAATACCCTAGCCTTGTCAAATTGCATTTTTGTAATGCACAAGGGAAGTGATGGAGGAGATGGCACATGGAAGTGCACCCAAGATGGCAAGCAATGTATGCACATTAATAGTGCTCAGAGATACATACATTGAAATGCTGGAAATGAAGATGAGAACATAGAAGCTGAAAGAGGTGTCAATATTAGTGAGTTCATGTAGATTAGGGAATGAGAAAGGTGTGTTACACTGCGGCAGACCCAAAATTTTGCATCCAAAATTATCACCAAAATTTTATATTGAAAATCAAAGTTTTTTTTCTTTCAAAAGTTAATCAGGAATACAATTCCTTTTACGCTAGAAAATTGTATTTAAAAAAGTGAAAAATTTCAATGGAAAATTGTGATAAATTTTGCCAGTAAAACCTACTGAAATTATTTTTGCAAAACAATCTGAATTTCACTGGGGATATCTTATCAATCCTGCCCATTATCTTGATTCAATTTCACTTGTGATTCAAAAAAAATTTTACAACCCTAATGATGTCCAATTTCAATTCAATTACTTCTAAATATGGTGTACTTTAGGGTTGCATAATTTTTTTTGAATCACGAGTGAAATTGAATAAAGATAACAGGTGGGATTGATAAAATATTTCTAGCAAAATTGGGACCATTTTGTGAAAATAATTTCAGTAGGTTTTACTGGTGAGATTTATTCAAATTTTCCATTGATATTTTTCACTTTTTGCAATACAATTTTCTAGTGTAAAAGGAATCATATTCCTAATAAATTTTCAAAAGAGAAAAACTTCGATTTTTGATATAAAATTTTGGGTCCGCTGCAGTGTTAATTTACTCCAGGATTGGACCAGAGGCAGGCTTGACTCCATGGAGAATGAGCCACTTCATATCTTCCTGTTATGCCTCCTCAATGGGCAATACTACTGGGAGAAACATCCAATTTTCCCAAACTGCCCAGAGAAGATCCAGGTTGCATTCAATTGAGCCCTCAAGCCTCTTGCTGTTGTAGAGATGGAGGCTGGGATTTCTATAGTCCTGAGCATCCAACTGTTGTGCAAATGTGCACAGTTTACATCTTAGTCAAGGCATATTATCACAAATCTAAACTCACCTAGATTTGGGGTTGCAAGCTTTGGGGATAACAGTAACTGAGTATGGGAGAGATAAGTCTTAAAGCAATAAGAAACAATGTTCTTGAGTCTGGGAGTATTGACCACAGACTGTCCTACTTATATACATGGATTCTACCCTAGGTAAATCATCAGTCAGCAACCATATGGTGCATCAGTCAGCAATCACATGGTGCATCAGTCATCCACATGATCCATCAGTCAGCAACTATATACTTCTACATAAGGCAAATCATTGATAAACACATGATACAGATATGATCAGAAGATTAGATGAAAAGATTAGATAAAGGAAAATAATAGTGGATTATGCACAGTCACAGGTGTATGGGAAAACTGTGACAATACCCCCTCTTTAGATTCAAGCTCTGTTGAGAAGGTTTCAAGTATGTGATTGTAAATTCTCCTTTTTATACTCCTCAACCTTCTGTGGTGCATTCTCCAGATTTGCTGCAGGTTCCCAGGTATCATGGTCCCTAGTGAAGCCTTTCCATCTGACCAGATATTCAAGTTTTTTGTGATGAACTCTGTGTTGTAAAATTTTTTCCACAACCCATTCCTCTTCTCCATCCACTAATTCAGGTGTTGGAGTGGGTCCCTTTTGTCCAACAATAGTTGGTTCATTATAGGTGGCTAGCTTAATGGCATGAAAGACTGGATGTATACCACAATATTTAGAAGGTAACTCCAACTTGAAAATAACTGGGGATAATTTTTCCAGGATTTTAAAAGGTCCCTCATATCTAGGTTGGAGTGCTCTTTCTGTGGTTTGATAATCCTTCAGATTAAGCAGTACATTATCTCCAACTTTGAAAGGAATGTTCTGGACTCCTTTGTCATAATACCACTTCATTCTTTCAGCTGCCAATTTTAAAGCTGCTTTTGCCTGCTCCTGAGCTTCAAATCTCTGCTGCATCATGTTGTTTAAATCAATTGAACCCCTATTCCTTAGGAGTGTTGGACCAGCTCTTGGGCATTAACCATACTCTAAGAAGAATGGACTCTCCTTAGTACCCTCATGTGTTTGGTTACTATATGCAAACTCTACTGTGCCTAATAGCTGGGCCCAGTTATTGAGATTGTAGTCCACATAGCATTGAAGATACTGTTCCAAAACCTGATTAACATGCTCTGTTTGTCCATCTGTTTGAGGATGGTATGCAGTAGACATTGTGGATTCAATTCCAAGTAATCTACACCATTCCTGAAAAATCTCAGCAGCAAATTGAGGACCCTGATCAGATATAATCTGCAGTGGAAGTCCATGCAAGGGATATACTCTGTCATAGAGTAACCTTGCAAAATCCTTTGCTGAAAAGTTATTGGTGATTGGAAAGAAGTGTGCTCGCTTGGTTAGAAAGTCTACTACTACACAAATAGCATTGTATTCACCAGATGGTGGTAATTGAGTAATTAGGTCAATGGAAATTATTTCCCAAGGTCCATTGGGCACTCTATTAGGTTGTAAGGGTCCAAAAGGCTGTTGTGGGCGATTTTTCATCTGCTGACAAGTGTCACAGCCTGAGACATAATGCTTTACAAAGACAGACATTCCTGGCCACCAATAGTCTCTAGAGATGAGTTCATATGTTTTCCATCTACCAGGGTGACCTGCTGATGGTAAATCATGATGGATTTGAACAATACGGCAACATAAATGGTCATTTGTGCATTTTGGAATATAGATTTTACCATGATATAATAGTAATCCATTTTCATAGTTCCACTCTTTGAGAGATTTTTTAAACTCTTGTGGTCCTGACTTGAGAAGTGATTTATAATCTTTTGTAACCTCATCAGATAGCAATGCTTCTTTAACCTCTCTTAGGATTTATCATCATTGATAGGCAATTCATGAGCAGCCTTGATAGCCTGAATGGCAAAGAATTCAGGTTTGAGTAAAATTTGATCTTTATTATTGAGGTTTACCCCCTCCTCATGATCTGGCCTCCTGGACAGAGGGTCTTCTGCTTGCATTGTTTTCCCTGGCTTATGCCAAAGGAAATAATTGAAATGGGTGAGATACAGGGCCCATCTTGCTTGTCTCCTTGTTAGTTTCTGGGCTGACTTAAAATAAGTCAGGTTTTGATGATCTGACCAGATTTCAAATCTCTCTGGATGACCTTCCAAGTAGTGTCTATACTCTTCTAAAGCTCAAATTATTGCAAGCAGTTCCTTGTCATATATCTCATAGTTCCATTCATGAACATTGAGTAACTTGGAATAGAAGGCAACTGGATGCCACAGATTATCTTCTGGGTCCAATTGAGACAAAACTTCTCCAACTGCAAAATCACTGGCATCAGTGGACAGTTGGAAAGGATTAGTATCATCAGGAATTCTCAGAATGGGAGCTGTTGTAAAAGCCTGTTTCAGCACTTCAAAAGCATCCACCTGGCTATCATCCCAGATCCAAGGTTGATCCTTTTTAGTTAGATCAGTGAGTGGTCTAGCAATCTTGGCAAAATCTTTGATAAATCTTCTATAGAAATTTGCAAAGCCTAAGAAAGCTTGTACATGTTTAACTTTAGTTGGTACAGGCCACTCCAGAACTCCAGCTAACTTTTTTGGATCCATCTCTACATGTCCTTTAGAAATAATCATGCCAAGATATTCAATGCTATCTTTTTCAAAGAAACATTTCTCAGCTTTTGCATAGAGATCATTGTCTCGAAGCCTTTGCAGCACTTCTTGAACAATTTCTCTGTGCTCCTTTTATCATTGCCAAAAATAAGAATATCATCCAAGTACACCATGACCTTTCCTTTACAGATTAAGTCACCCAGTATGTCATTCATCATTGCCTGGAATGTAGCTGGTGCATTGGAGAATCCAAAATACATGGCAGTTGCTTCAAAAAGACCTCTCTTTGTAATAAATGCTGTTTTCCATTCATCCCCTTCATGGATGCAGACATTATTATATCCCCATCGTAAATCTATCTTAGTGAAAAGTGATGCTTGACTGAGTGCATCAATCAGATCAGATATTCGAGGAATTGGATAGTGATTCTTTACAGTGATGTCATTGAGTGCACAGTAGTCCATAACAGGATGAAGAGATCCATCATGCTTTTTGACAAAAAAGAATGGAGCTGCAATTGGTGCCACCAGAAGTTTGGGAGTTGTATTGCTTCTTGTCCTGAAGATGCTGAAGGGCAGAGGGGAATTTGAACCCATTGATTAGTTCATCTCCCCAAGAGTTCTTAGGTGCTTGGAGCTCTGTGTACTAATGGAAATGACAAATGACTTACCAGTGCTGTCAAGCATACCCTCTACTCCAGGGAGAGATAATATGTACTTTATCATAGTCTTGAGCTTTACAAGGCACTGTATAAAAAGTACTCCAAGCTCAACTTTCACTGCATTGGGAATATCAGAGAGCTGGTGATCAGGAGAGGGAAAAAGATGCTGCAGGTGGGTCAAGAGGTTATGAAAACCATTGAGCCAACCTGAAACTTATTCTTCTTATCAATGTGAACTCTGGGCTTATAGTCCTCTACTCTGTCCCAAAGGAGGCCTGTGAAGAATGGAAATTTGAATGAATCCAGGGCTTCCACCTTGGAGGATGTAGGATTCATCTTGAACTTTGGGCTAGGGCATACACTTTTCTTCTGTTGAAATGCTTTCTGAAGAATCAGAAAAAGTGAGAAACCCAAATGAAGGAGAAACTCTTGGATGCACCAACCAAGCTTCCTGAAGGCTCAACAATGCACAAGGGACATGAAATGTGTAAAAGCATCACTGTCCAGATTGCATGAGTGAAGGTATTAGAGTATTTGAAACAGGTCTTGCAGATGCTCCTCCAAGGTGTAATTGCACTTGCTGTATACAGTTAGAACTTAGAAGTAGCCACTATCCAATGTGAGTGATAGACATACTTATATTTCTCATCTATATTTTCCCCCATCTTTCAAGCAGATGGGCCCCACAGACAGAGTCACCAGCTCCAATAACCTCCTGTATTTTGGCAGGTGCAGGTGTAGACAGTTGGAATCCTTGACCCTTTCCTTCAGGAGGTTGCTGTGGTATGGCTTCAGCACAGACAAGACATTCAATATCTATCCTGAAATGGCATGAACAGAATGAGCTATGGGGGAGGCATCATCACCAATAGTAAGTATCACTGAAATGTACACCAAGAGACCAAGCTTCTCATCTCTTTTGGTACCATGAATGGAAGAGCAATGGACTTGCTGGCCATTGAGTGGTGAAGAATGGAGGAGAATGTCTAGCCTGAGGCTGCCCCATCAGTAAATTTACCTCTAGCCCCAGGCTGTAAAGAGACACCCCCCTAATCCTGGGCAGCTCTGAGGTACCCTGAGGTCTCTGGGCATCCTTGGGCATCTCTGAGAGCAACTGGAAAGCTCTGAAAGCAAAAGAAGAGCTTTCAGAGTTTCCAAAGAGCCCAGAATTTGGGGGTTTCTCTGGATAGCCTGGGCTGAAAAGTAGTTTTGCTAATGGCATAAGCTCAGTGTTTCCCAAATTGCTCAACATTTAGAACAGATGTTAGGGTTTCAATGAGCAGCAATGAGCAGTGGTGTATATAGTAGTACAACCAGACCACTCTGGACCAGTTGTGCCCCATGCATTTTTGTACCTGAAAAATCTAATCTTGTATGGTACTGGTATTGCATGGGGATGTACAATATTGAAAGTTGTAAGTAGGGTTGACACATGTGCAATGATGTATCTCATAACCTGTTCATTACATTAGACCTTCTGAGTGAGGATCTTCTGCACCAACAGCTCCTGCTCCTCCTGCAAAATTTTACTCTGTACTATACACCTGATATCCCATTCAGTGAAGGCAACAACAGTAGCAAATTCAGGATAACTTGTGTAATCTTCCACATTGCAGTAGTATGTCAACACCCTCTTCTTGTCATCCTGAACTCCAACACTGAAGATAAAAACCCCAGCCAAACAGTGCAAATATGAGCTGCTGAATAAACCCACAGCATTTGAGAAGACTTTGCCTGATAGTCTCCTCCACCCAATCAATATCATTCAGGGGGATCTGCTGGTAAGGTGAGTCATAGCAGTCAATGGTGATAATAGTGGTACAATTGGATTGGCCCTAGCAGGCAGTCAGTACTTGTATACAACAGATGCTAGGTAGCATACCAGAAGAGCAGAACACAATTTCTTTGCAGTTCACTTATTGAAATTGAAGAACTCATTGAGTCTTTGGAAATACTGAAAGGCCCCATTGTGAGGCTGCTTTTTCAAATATTCTTGAAACCTGAGCTCAAACTTTCTGTGGGCATAACCTCCACCTTGCTGAGATTGAACTGTAAGATGAAATGGTTTTTTTGATGAGGCTGAAGGAATAAAGGTATAGGGTTGTCTACTTCTCGTGTGGAGTCAATATTGCAGAAAGAGGCCAATTGTTGAAGAGTCACTGTCTTTCCAAACCCAGCTGGTCAATGCAAGAGACAAACAGGGTGTTAAAAAAGGACCTCAATACCAGTCAGATTTGGGATGATCTTCTGAGATAGGGCTGCAAGGGCACCCAGGTCTACATTCGGGAGAGGGAGCAGCTACAAAAGGTACCCCTCAGCTGAAGATTTCTGAGAAAGTAAAAATGGACAAGGCATTTACCAAGTCTGGGTGTAACCATAGCAAAGCAGTTTGGGGAAGCAGATTAGCAACAGCCTGAGAGTGGTTAGGTTGGATTGGACAGATAGAGTGTGTGTGAACATCTTCCAAGTCAATAACCCAATGCATGTCCAATGCCCAAGGCCAAGACCAAGTACAAGGACAAGGGGGGCCCCAGAACTTTGCAGTCCCTCCTTTACTGCCTGTCAGAACAGCCGCAGGACAGGCATCTCAACAAGTCACAACTGGCCTCAGATACATCCTCAACCAACACCAGAATGGGAGGATCAGAGTGGATACAGCCTAACAAATAATGTCACAGTACCTCACATTGTACTTCACCTTATTTAACATCTGTCATGACCCACAAGTTGTACTCCAAGCCTGGTATGGATGAATCAATGAGCATGAGAGACACCTCGCCAATGCAGCTAATGACACTGCATGCATTCTCTCATGCAGTTAAAATTTAACAGCCTTCAATGCAGTGACATTGGCACTATTGAGGGCTGTTCGCACCGGTCCGCAATGGGTTGGCATCAATCCAGCTGCCAGTGGACCTATTTAATACTATAATAATAATGTATTTTCATTGTCCACAGCTGCGCTCAATGCATGGCTCCCATATCCACTTATTGACTTATACCTGAATCTCAAGGAGATGATGATTGGGTGGTAACTCTACATGATCAATGGTTTGACTGTGAGTGGTTGGTGAGCCAATGTTGGCTAGGACAGATGCACTGCCCACATGTTACAAGGCCTGGTTTATCTTCAACTGCTACTTTGTTACAACATGCCCCTTTCCTGCAAGGCTTATTCAAAGTAATGAAGTCCTGGCCCAGTAGTAAATCTCCTGACTTTTCTGAAGACTTTCCCAATGTTACCAGTCCTCAATTTGAATATGAGCCCATTGGTTTAGAAGAGGCTATGGCTCATTATTATGTTTGCCAATTTTTAGTTGTATTCCATTGTCCAGCCACTATGCCACACTCCTGCCCTGCTCATGTAAGTCCACTGTATTGACCTTTGCTTACTTGATTATCTCTACTGTATATCTTATCCCATAACTACATTCAGATATATTGAATACATTTTGATAAGTAAATGAATTAAGATCTGGCCTTGATCACAAACTGCCCTATGAACAGCCCTCAATAGTGCCGATGTCACTGCATTGAAGGTTGTTAAATTCTTACTGTATGAGAGAATGCATGCAGTGTGAAGGATGACACTGGCAAGAGCTTGCTGGAATGACTGGGCATTAAGGTGGTCAAGATTCTGGAGTTACAGGGAGGATCAGCATCCAAAATCTCCTTGACAGACCCAAGCCAACCCATCAGAGTCAGCCTCCTGGAATGCCTCCAAGTGCACCCATTGGAGTTGCCAGATCCAGAGGAAGAAATGAACACAGTTCCACAACCAACCCCCCAGCATGTGCAACCAGCTCAAGAGCAGGAAGAAGTCCCACTCTCTCATTCTGACAGAGACATAGAACAGATGAGGGGTCAGATTCTGATGCAGATAGCACATATGAAGGGAAGCGGTGAGTGAAGAAGCCCAAGCAGGATGAGTCTCTTTTTGCATGGGCAGCCGAGGCATTTATCCAGGAGTTTATACTTTCCCCAAGGCATAGGAAAGTTCTTGAGCTCACTGACAACTACAATGCCAATATTGACACCTCAGTCAAGAGTCTTGAGTGAGCAGGGAACATACCTGTCCTTCCAAAGAAAATTTGGAAATTGGTACTCAGAGACAAATTTATTGACCTTGGAGAAGTACTCACCCAGGTCACATCACTTCACTCCATTCCCACTATCCAGAACATCTCTAGCAACCTCACAGAAGCATTTGAATTCATGACAATTGCCAAACCTGCACCTACCAGAGCAATCACAGACCAGGTCACCTGGAGACAAGCTTGGCAATCTGCAGTTCACACAATCATCTTCACAGTCCTGTTCCAACAGAATGAGGTTATGTGGTACAAACAGCACATCCAAGGGCTCTTCAACAACTTGAACTGATCTGTACACCAGAATATTATCATGTACAACTGAGCCATCAGGCAACTCATCAGAGTGAGGAGAAACTTACTCTACAACAAGTTCACCGCTCCTGATTGCATTGACCTTCAGTACACATACATATCTCCATCCAGGACACACTTCAGTGCAGGGTCCAACAATTCCCAATCTTCTTCAAAAACCAAAGACATCAGTAAAGAGATCTGTTAGAACTATAACAATGGGAAGTGCTCAAGTTGTGAGAGACATCATGTATGTGGGAATTTACAGGCAGCCAGGCCACATCAAAGACAAGTGCCAATCAAAGAGAGGAGAAGGCTCAAAGCAAGGGTAGCACTCCAACTGAGTGTTCTGCTAGTCCCACTGACTGATGGGGGGGAGTAGCACCTAAGCCAATCTGAGTATCCAACTTCTGGAAGGCCACTGCTAGTCTTATAGAAGGTCTGGAGGGCAGCAAGGAGTCACTAGAGTTGACAGAAGGGGATAAGCCAGGTCCAGTGGTTGGACTAGGAGGAGTTGAAACCCATATGTCCCATCTCCCCAAGTACTTGAGAGGGATCAGAGTTAAGAGAGGAGAGAACATTGTCTATAGTAGAACTGCTGGATTTACAGAAGTCAAGGAGCCACTCCCATGTCCACCTGCAGAAGAGTTTAACAGCATCACTTGGAAGACTATACAGTCCAATACTCACCTGTTTAATGTCAATACACTGATTAAGCACGAAGAGTTGCACACCCTTCTTGTAGACCACCCTAATGCACTGTTCATCTCATCCATAATAACTGCCCTACATGAAGGGTTCTGGCCATGGGCATCTACCTGACCAGACCCATCATTCCCAACTACATGGGATAACTCCTGGGTACCTCTTCCTTCAGACAAAGAGAGGAACTTTGTAGATGAGCAGCATAAGAAGGAGATAGAGTTAGGAAGACACTCACCAGCTTTCAGACCAGACCTTCTTCCTGGCATGTATTCCACCCTCGTCATCGCTGTACCTAAACCACATTCTGAGAAACTCCATCTAGTGGCACATCAGTCTGCTGGGCTATTCTGCCAGAATAACATGGTGGATAAATCTCAGATGAAAGGAGCAAGAATGGACAATTTACATACCTTCATTCCACTTCTGCTTGAGTTCTCTTGCACAAACCCAGGGAAGGAACTAGTCCTCTGGAAATCCAACATTGCAAGTGCATTCTGACTGATCCCAGCACACCCCCTATGGCAAATAAAACAGGTTGGTAACATTCAGAATGCCCATGAGAGAGGAAGAGAAGGCTGGGCAATGGGACATGGAGCAAATTAGACAGAGCATGGACAGATGAGCATGCTTCGGGAATAGCAGTTCACCTAGATGTTGGGTGTCTGTGATGGGTCTAGTCATGTGGATTGCAATCTTTGTGCTTCAGATTTTACTGCTCTGTTGCTACATGGACAACTGCTACAGTGTAGCTGTGAAAGACAACATGGAATATTACAAACCTTATAAGTTATCCTTCCCACAAGAACAGGTAAAATTCCTCAAGCTTCTAGACCAGCTTGGAATCCCCCACAATCTCTCAAAACAACTCTGGGGTCTGTCACTCACAATAATTGGATTCCTCATGGACCCTAACCAACTGACAGTAACCCTCCCAGACAAGAGCAAGCGGGACCTTATTCAACACATGAGGGACTTTGCTGTTTCCCCATCCTGTCAGTGCACCTTGCATGAATTCCAGCAACTTGCAGGATGGATGCACTGGTCCTTCAATGTCTTCCCATTGTTGAGGCCAGCACTCTGCCAAGTATATGAGAGGATAAAGGGAAAAGAACAAGCAGGAGCTCTGATGTTTATCAATAAATGAGTACACAATGAGCTCACATGGTTTGCTGATCATGCAGAGCAGTCTTCTGGAACATTTTTCTTTGCAAGGATCAACTGGGACCCCCTCCTAGAGTTTGACCTTGTCATTTACAGAGATGCATGTCTTTCAGGCCTCACCTTCTGGGTTCCCTCTTTTGACATGGTGTTCATATCAGGAACAGACCCAAGTCACAAAATGGCAGCTCACATTCTATATTAGGAAGCCATTACAGTCCTTGCAGGACTAAGGTGGGTTACATTGGTGCATCAAGGCACAGAGGTGAAACTGTTCCAGGTCACAGTTCACTCAGACAGCTCTAACACTGTCAACATGTTCAACTCTCTTCGAGTGCTCTCCCCTTATAACCCAATCCTAATCAACTCTGCTGACTTACTCTTACAATTCAATATAGAACTGAGAGTGGTACACATCCCAGGTTCTGAGAACTCCGTCACCAACACTCTCTCACAAAACAATCTCGAACTCACATACTCCCTTCACCCTGGATTGAAAGTTTTTAACATGGAAACCCCACAAACAACAATGGGGGAGCTGGAGAAATGAACTTCAGTGCATCCACATCTGGGCAACCTCCTAGGAGGCCCTGGACAATGGAAGAGCTTGTGAGAGGCTGCAACATTGCATTGGGCCTTGCTACAGATGCTTCATCCAGACAGACTTACACATCACATCTGAACTCATACATTGCCTTCTGTTCCATGCACAATTTTCCTCTTGACCCTACAGCAGACCCACCCAGCACAAACTTCCCCTCTTCAGAGACCATCTCCTTCATGCACAAAACTCCCTCCTCCCCTCCTCCTCACACAATGACATCCTGTTTGTCACAATGCTTATAATCAGCACATACGGCCTCTTCAGGTTAGGTGAATTAGCTATCCCAGATGACCCACGAATATGGAATTCCAGGAAAATCATCCAGCGGGAATCTGTCAAGCTTCTAGAAGAAGATGGGTTCACATTCAGCCTACCCTTCTACAAGGCCGATAGGACCTTTGAGGGCAACAGGGTAGTTATCAGACCTATCTGGAGTCTTCACACACTGCTGTTTTTTGCAAATACTTACACAGCTGCGATGACCTCTTCCCCCTACACCCTGACTTATGGGTTACACCAGAAGGGCACCCCCCTACTCGGAAGTGGCTCATGAGCCATCTCTGCCATCTTGAACCAGATTCACGATGGGCAGGCCAGTCAATGAGAGCAGGTGGCACCACAGCCCTCACACTTTTAGGCTGGCATGCTGATAGGTCCGATATAAGCGAAAGATCCACGCTGTCATCCATGAAATGTATGAAGTTCTAGACTATGATACTGTCTCTGGGCCGCCGTATGAAAGCCAGTTCATTTCACCTTCCATCTGTGAGAAAACTGCTCATTTTGTGTTCCAGCAATCTCCCTGCCAATCGTTACAAAATGGATGAATACATGAACTCTGAACCTTTTACACAGATTGATATTCTTCTTCCTTCATTACAGTCCCTGGAATCCCATAGCAGCAATAGCAAGCTCAAGCAAATAATCGATGCATACTCTTTCTCCGAAGAAACAAGACTACAAGAGAACCTCAATAGTGTAGCATACGATATAGATACACCCAGAACCATAGCACTTGTAACTGGTCCGGGTTGAATTGAACAAGTGAGTACTTTTCATTCTCATCACATTATTAAATTTTAATCTTTGGTTGTGCAGTTCATCCTTCCGCTCCTTTATCTTCTCTTGAAGAGGCAGCTCAAAGCTTTCTATCTTGCTTGAACCCATATCCTCGACAAAGAAGAATTCTGGGACTTTACGGCATCGCTGCAGAATGTGTTCACAATGCTGGATGATTGTATAGGGAGCCTGGGAGGTATGGGGATGAATGATCATTGATACTTATTAACTGATTGACTCTTTTCAAGCTGTATTCAAGCAAACAGTTCCTGATGTGTCAAACCAATTTGGAAATTTTGCCTTTGGTTTAGTAAGTCCTAGTCATCCTACATAGTCAATGTGACTGATACTCATGAACATTACATTGTAGCTTCAGCTATCATATATTGATCCAAGTCATCACCCTAACAAAAACTCACTTTGTCCATGGAATGAGGAGGGTAGGGGTGTGGTATTAGAGTCAGAAGATATGTCAGAGGAGGAGATTGCATTAATACCTCTTGACATTCTCAAGTACGGCATTCAAGATACATTAGAATCCCAAATCTATGAGTATTCTCTTACCACATTTAACCCTCATGATAACAACCCCCGCCATCCCAGCCATCCTCTTTCCGGTTACTGGGCTGGACATCTTTGGACCCAAAAATTAGAGGAGCTCTATTCCGCTGAAGGGCTAATATCTATCACAAATATTGACAAAGAAGGGACTATAACTGGGCTTGCAGAAGGATACCACGGTCTGATGAATGTCTTTGGAAAGATCGCTTCAGATAACAGTTTGTCGTTAGACTTTGTTTTTGACCATGGGACAGGGATAGCATGCCAAGGCCATTTCAGTCCTCATGCCGGTATGCTTGTTGGGCAATTTAGCTTCATGAGGTCAGACGATGACGATGACAATAGCGATGATGATGGCAACAACGATGGCGATGATGATGACGATAACAATGAATGTAGCTTCAAGGAAGAAAGCGAGGAGAGGGACCAACATGATGAAGACAAAGAGGAAACGGAGGAAACAGAGGATGAGTCAGAAGAGGACGAAGAGGGCATTGAACATGAGAAAAGCCAGGAGCAAAACACATTCTTCTTCAACCGAACTCCAGCCTCTGCATGGCGGTTCTATACTTCCTTCAGTCAAACAAGCAAAACCGCTCGAGACAGATGGAGCTTTGCTATCACCGCAGTCCTGGATCAAGTCAAACAAAATCAATTCTCCTGGAAATACCTCAGGGCATGTAATGCTGAGAGGAGGAGGTTCCTAGAGCTAATGCTTCGACGAGAAGTTGACTTCGAGTATGACTATACTCCTTCCAATCCTCCTAATGACAACAAGGGCAGAGAACTACTCCTCCTCACTGCCAATCTACATCCAGCAGATGCTCAGTTCTACTATTCCCTCATCGAGTCCCTGATTGACCTCGAGTTTGTTACCCATCTGTAAGTCCTCCTGTATTTGGGGTTTCACAGTTTTAACATACAGATTTGTAGAGAATATGAGTGCGATGGCTGTGACTGAGAAATTACCTGCAGCAGATTCATTTGCCTTACCTGCATTAGTGACAATTTCGCTGAGACTTTTGACTTGTGCTTGGATTGCAAAGAAGTCTCTACCTTGACTGATTCATTCAATCATATTCCTTTGCATGCAATGCTCAAGGTAAAAAGTGTAATCCAAGACAGTGAGCTTGCGTGGGCAGTCCCTAAAGCCTGAGAAATAGTGTCCCAAGTGAAGGAACTTTTTTGCTCGAAGGATGCCCTTATTAGATGAATAGCAACTGACGTTGTGAAAGACAGGAGGTCAGACAGGACAAAATGAGTAGAAACCTTGTGTTGCTGCTGTGGCAAGGAAGTGAACACACCATGCTGGGTTTGCTTGTTCTGTTGTAAGTGTGGAATGTAATGACTCCATATCGATTTTTTGACTAACCTTTTTTAAGCCCCAGACACTTACATTTGTGACACCTGTGAAATGGACAGGACTCCAGTGCTTACCAATGGCCCAAATAAATGGCACAAGCATAAAGACCACTTAATCCGCATTTTCGATACCATAGGAGTTGCTGATCATCCCACAGTCAAATCCAGATTGCATACACTGGAGGGAAACCTGGCGACTATAGAAACTCGGCTTGGATTATTCAAGGAATGTTTTTCAAGCTTGGAGAGTATGCTTGAACGAGTACTTGCAGCTCTAGAATACAAATAAATAGGATCAGGGCTTGAGGTGTAAAAAACAAAAGATCATCTCAATGAAGACATTTCACTTGTGCATTTAACCTTACTACAGCTGGCAGCAGCTCTGTTGTTCAAGGACGGTGTCTTATAGCTTGAGCCATGACATCAAAGCAGAACATCTGGGCTTGTATTGAAATGGATTGAGGGCAGGAGAAACTTTTGGAAAGCATGAACTTCCCTTCCCTGAAACAACTGCCTATTATCAGGGGGAATTGAACAGCAAAAAGGTTAATTTATTCACCAAAAGACTAGTCTCCTATAAGCTGCTGGAGATGATGAGATACAAGCAATCAGGTTGCTCGCAGCTCAAACATCTGTTTGACAATTTTGATGGGTGTTTCCTATGTTTCCTATTTCTGAATCAATAAATAGATAGTTTACAATGAATATTTAGCCTATCCAGCCATTTTTAGTTTAAACAAATTAAATAATAACTACAATACTGGTCTGGTCCGAACCTTCATATCCACCATCAGTACTCTGTTATTTTAGAGCTAGAAATCTTTTCATTCGTTTCCCAGTGCTTCTGACTTCATCATACACACTGGCAGATCTCATTGGAGCAACTTTGGAGTGTAGGCATGAGCAAGAAGTCACTGTATACAAATAGTACCAGCAAATTGACTCTCCTGAAGTGTTAAGGGAGTTGACAATCACCTTGAAGAAGATTGTCCAAGGATCCCTGGCAGTGGGTGTTATGTGCAAGAATTTCTAAGTATGAAGTTTTTGAGTTAAATGATGGAAGCAATTATCACTTGGATTATCAAATTCTGTTTCATGTCCGATGCAGCTGGGACCATTTATCTCCTCACTATGTCCACTCACTAGCCATTCTGTCTTTCTTGGATATAGTCGGAGGGGGATGCGGGAGAAGGAATTCAGCCGTATGACACTGATTGATGAATGTCAGTGCTCCAGACCAGAAGTTGAGTGAAGTTCACACTACTTGAGAGATTCACTGACTTGCATAGATTACCCGGATTCTACTTACATGTATCCTTCATTTATTGATTTAAAAATAGCTACGATTGTGAATCAATTGTTGTATTTCTGCCTTACAATTTAGCTTTCAGTGTTCTACTTTGAGAGATAAGTTTGTGTTCCGCCTCACTTGGAAGCCAGGTCATGTTAGGAACAAGAGACCCATCATAACCTTTAGTCTTAATCCAAGTTTCCAGCATAAACCCAGTTGGATGAGTCTTTCTAATCCATTCCATATCCCTGGTCAAAATATTGTCCCGCCATGTATTGTATACGGCAGAATAAACGGTCTTAAGATAAGTCCTGGGCCTGGGAGGGAAGCTAGGATGCGTAGCCCAATATTCCTCCATGGAAACATGTTTGCGGACAGCAGGAATGCCTGTCATGTGCATAAAAATTTTGGCAACTTGTTCCATTGACATCATTTCTGTCACAACTTTCAGTTCCTGACCAGACATCTCTGAAAGATGGTCAAAGGTGTAACGAGTCCACCAGCCAATGTCATCGAGGCTAATCATGGGGATCAGACCCTCTTTTGTGGGAGTATTGAAGACTACTGCGCCATTTTCACGCTTGGGGCGAGGTCCTGAGAATCCCTGAAAATGATTGAGCAAGAAGGACACAATGTAGAAGTGACAAGGTTCATATGCTGGCAAGATTTTCAATGTAAGGACCGATGGTAAGGACTAACCATGCAAACAAGTTCCCATTGCAATCTGAATCTTGACTTTGCAGGAACTCAGTAAAGGTACCTTTTGCATTCCCTTGAGGAGCACTATACTGTGGATCATATCTGCCAAACTTTTTGCATATCAGCACCTGAGAGAATTGAACATGGAAGTAAAAATCAAACCTTGTAGCCATAATCGAGACTGCTCCAAATGAAGTGCCTCATCAGTGGAATGCAATGTGCTTGTTCAAACATTTTGATGGCAGTATACAGTTCACCTCTCTCTCCAACTGCCATGGTGTCTGTGTTTACGAATATGCCATAACATCCTTCCATAGCAGGTACAATGGTGCTCATGTTGTCGAAGCTGCCTAGGATGAATTTTAGAGCTATGCCAGTGTAATGACACCAAAAACTGACCTTCGAATACTTCAATATCTGGCAAGGAAGCCAGAATCTGCACTTTCTTACTAGATGAATTCTGGGTAAATGCTCGAATTGAGTACGGAGAAGGGTTTCCTGCTTCATCAGGGGCTAGTAGCGCTGCAATGACTGGTATGCCCTGAGAGCCAGTTGCACCGATGACCAGTATTTTCTTAGACATGTTTTTGCAGGGTAGAGACTGTTTTCATACTAAATAAAGACCCTCTTTTTAATGTCCAGCAAGTCTTTGTTTGAGCTAACCAAATTGGAGTTGTACAAACAACTTTTTCCTGACCTTACAGTACAAAATGGATAGCCAGGCTAGTACTAGTAGAGTCAACCAATAATGCGGTATTATATCATATGATGAGGCCTGGGAGATGCATTTCAATAGTGCGTGGTGCATCCCTGCAGGGACTTATTGCCTGCTGCATAGTCATCTGGAGGTCCCCGATTTTTTTCGCACTTCTTTATTTGTATTTGAAATGCCAATTAATTGGGCCGGTGGGCCTAAATCATACCCAAACAAACTTGATCAACTCAGCTGATAAACATGGTACACAGTCTAAGCCATGATCTCCCGAAGTGCATTGTTTATTGGAAGCACAAAGAAGTCAAATCAAAGAAATTGCAAAGCTAGCCGGCTGCTGCAAATTAACAGTCTATATAAGAAAGGCAGTCGCAGAAGGCAACATCAAACACCTCAGTCCGAAGTGTGTGTGTAATACTCCACATAAAAGGTAGGTAGACAAGTGGCAATATGTGATTGGCTGTTATAAATTAGCAAGTGGGAACATAGGTGGGTACTGCAAAAAATAGAAGAGTGTGTGATGGCAAGGAAACAAAGAGCCAAGTATTGCACAACTACAAGAAAGTGTGCTGTAAGTAGATATATCCAATTGTACCTTGTGAACATTTGATTATAAATCCAACAATTTGTTTCATACCTCACTCAAACTTAAAACTAACAGGAATTCTGAAGCTAGCTTCCATCTAGCCACATGAGAAATCACCTGAGAAAGACTGATTAACTCCAGATCATCTGCATAAGATGTTGAAACAAGCTTGGCTTCAAATCCCCTAGACCAAAAAGCTTTAAAAGAATCAACTGGCTTTACCAAGTTTGGCTCAATGTTCCGGCAAACAGCAATGTGAATGTCTCCATCTATATCAAAGATATAGTGAATCTGGCCCACTTGCCACTCTGAAACATTTGGGCTCTGGAAGCATATATAACTGTTTCCCTCCCCAGATGCCTCCTTCACAGCATAGTATCCAGACAGAGCTTTGACATGAACACGCAAGGTAATCTGGTTTCTTTCTTCATTGCTGAGCAGCCTGGATAGCTCAAGGGGGATCTTCTTTGTAGGGGCTGCTCCCTCCCTAGGCTGCTCACCAGAAAACCCATAAGCTTTGTCTAAAAGTTCCTGACATGTTTTTCAGGAGAGGGGGTGCATTGGGCCTCAGAAGCCATCGACGAAAACCAACCCCCTTCACATATTGATGCAGAAGTGTTGTTTCCAATTGACCTGAACTTAGAAGTTAGCTAAGCAAGCTCATATAAATTATTAAAGGACTGACCAGGAATATGATTTGTTAGGTCTTTTGTAGTCATTCCAATCAAATGTT
>KN834854.1:0-63057 GCA_000827265.1 Collybiopsis luxurians FD-317 M1
ACATCAATGAATTATCTAGTTTAACTGTTCCCATTTACAGCAATTAGCCAGTAATTATTCAGACAGAATTCATGTGGATCCTCAGATCAACCAGTTTAACTGATTGTATTCACACCAATATGAATAGCAAATGGTAATGACAGTAAAGGCACAATGGAAAAATTGAATCTATACAACACAATACTAAATAGCCTACTGACACCCAAGCCAACAAAACCTGAACACTGGTTTAACCTGTTAAACCTAAGCTCAAAACCAAGAAAATGCACAAGAGAAGAAATCACACTTACAATGCCCACCTCCTGTTCAGGTCTAGTTAGTTTTGTGGCCCAGGTTTCCTGTTTGGGTGAACAATAACACTCCAGTCAATCCTGCTGGCCATGTTCCAGTTACTTCTCCAGATTTCCAGTTTAAGCTTCTTGGTTAAACAAGGAGACTCCAACTCATTATCACCAACCTGATGTTTGGTTTGAGTTTCTGTAGGTGCCACATGGACATCTACAGGAGTTAGATTTTGGCTCCAGGTGCAAAAGTAGCACTACTAGGAGTAGATGGGCTGACCTCGAGAGGTCCTAGGGAAGGTGGAGAAGTTGAAGGAGGGGCATCAGGATCAGGACAAAGATTAGTCATGGATGGCAGGGGTTAAGTGAATGAGGCAGTGGTTGCAGCAGCTTTGGCTACAGTAACATCCACTGTTACCATCCCAGTTTCAGATGAAGGAGATGGAGTAGGCAGGGCAACCACAGCAGCTTCATCTACAGAATCTTTGACTCTTGACATCCTAGGTTCTGATGAAGGAGCTTGAGTGGGCAGGGTGGTTGTGTTAACAATATGGTTCATGATTCTAATGATGTTGTTTTTCAGTTTTGATGTATTTGTATGCATCAACACTTGTTTCATGCAGAAGCACAACAAGCAGAACACCCAGGATCTACCTCGAGAGCATCCAGACTCAGTGTTCATCCCAGAATCAGAGGCAAAATGGTGGGAGGAATATGTGGCTGACATTCAACCAGATTGTAACCAAACTGAGGCCAATTCAGATAGCATGGTGGAGGACAGCTTTGAAGGATCACTGAAAGTTCCAAAGTCTGTCCTCGATGGATGTGAAAGAGCTTCACAGCAGCTGATAGAACCTGAGAAAAAGTGAACACCAAGTACTTCAATTGCACTGTGGTTATGGGCCTTCTGTGCCATCACAATTGAGTACCATGGCTAGTAAATATGACTACCACTGGCAAGCATCAACACTACACATTTGCTCTCATTAAAGCTTTTCTCCAACATCTTTGGACTTGCTACAAAATTGGACTGCACTATGACATGGCCTGCATCCTCCATCAAAGCTGTATCAAGTGGGGCTTCGAAAAGAATATCTCCACTGCATAGCATTTGCTATCTCAGTGTTTCATGCCTACAGGCACAGTTGGGCATGTCAGTGTGTGTATCACCCCAGGAAGTCAATAGGGTTCAGTTTGATGGATGGTGAGGGGTGTGAAAGGCTATGGCACTCTTTGAGCCATCTTATTCTGTACCTGTGAGTTTGTAGAGTGAGTATCCTTCTTTTGTTTTCACTCTCAAAGGATTTGACAAGGATGTTGAATATCTTTACAACAGTATGACACTTGTCTTTACACCCTGAATTGTCAAATTCACTTTGCGGACTGAGAAAGTTTGGAAAATATTGGCAAATGGATTGTGAGACAATGGTCTCATACCCTCAAGAAATGCACAGAGGCTGATGAAGATATTTAGAGATTGGGTCAATCTCCCACCTTTCTATGACAGGAATGGGAGAAGCAATGGCAATCTCAAACCCGACCACTTCTGTGTGAGTAGTTAATTAATTCAAAATTTCCCTAGAGCTGAACAAACCATATCAGGTCAATCTAAACACAGTAGGAGCAAGGCTGTGGAAGATTCCATGATGCTTCAAAGATTTCAGGATGTCCTTCATGACCAGGCTGTTCCCCTGCACAAGAGACTTGCCAAGCCCTCATTGTCTGAGTATGAAGTTGCTGAAGATCAAGTGGAACTCGAGAAAGTAGGAGAGAAGTTAGGCAAAACCACAGAGGCACTGCAAAAACTAGAGTGGTTAGTTGGGGCTAAAGACCAAGAGGACTACTGCAAAAAGGCAGCTGACCCCTTCCTCACACTGTGCATTAATCTTCAAGTGCTGATGATTCATTCACATGAAAAACTAATTGCCTGTAAATTTGAATATCACAGAATTGAATGGACATTCAGGTGCTAGTAGTTTAACAGTATGTCATTAGCACAATTCCTGTTTTCTTTTAACATTGAATTCAGTTATAGAGCATGAACATATGCAAGATACAACCAAATGGCAAGATCCTGGCATTCAAACACTGGCAGGGAAATATAATGCACTCTGTGCCAAGGTGGCTAAAGCTATTCAGAAAAGGTGAGCTCCTTGAAACACTATCCCACCATGCCCCATTCCTATGAAGGAGCTCTTCAACCTTGACATCAACAATGAAATATGGCAGGATATGGGTTTGGATGAGACAATGGATTTTGAGCGACCACCCTTGTGGCTGTGTGACAGCACCATGATGAAAGGTATCTAGGGTATATTGGTAAGAGATTGATGTGATAAAGAACTCCAATGATTACACTACAAACAGTGAGCACTTTGTGAGTGGATGGCCAAGGAATGGTGAGTGATGGAGAATTTGATCATCTCAGTAGCACAGGAATCTGGTAGGACTCTGTCAATCATTGGTATAGACAACCAACTGGATAGGGAATGCAGGTGTTCATTTCCAACTTCAAGAATGCCAGCGACAATTGATCTGTCTTTGTGTAACATGGGAGATGCCCCTTGCAGAGTTATTGCTGGATTTGTCACTGCCCCTGTGTGGACCTTCAGAGGTGGCTCTGATTGAGCATAAAACTGAAATGTACAATGAATAGCTTGAGGATGTCACCGACAAAGAAGAACCAATAGATGAAGAGGATGAGGTAGATGATATAAATGCAGGCGTACTTGAACAATTAGATGGTCTTTGGATAGAGACTGATACAGGCGAGATGGACATAATATAGAGCAAATGTACAATTATGGTATCTCATCTCTTAAAATGAATTCAGTCATGATCAAAAAAAAACTGATCAAAGGTTGATCATAGTCCAGAGATTAACAATAACAAAATACACTGTGTAACATAGGTCAGCGATGACAACTGAGTTGTATAACAAATATGGACCTTCACTAATGTAATCGAGATGACCATTTTGTAGAGTTATTATATTATTTCTCATCATAAAACAAGTTTAACACACTGTGAAAGATGAAGCATATGACTGAAAACTCTAAGAACCACCCACCTCTCTTATAACTGGGCATCTGTGGGATGATGCAGTGGGTATGATCAATACCATGGCACTTTTCTCAATAAGCTGCTCAAGTATCTGAGAAGCAGCAAAGTCATAAATCTAAGAATTGTAGGGTACATTTCTTATCACATCTACATATATACTTCCAAGTAAATGATGCCTGCCAAACAGATGTCACATTTTCAAGTAGATCTGTGGGTCTGTCCAATTCCATAGGTATCCCCAACTGAGCAGGGAAAGGGCATACCCATAGGCAGGGCATTCCCTATACCTGGGACTCCCCAGTGCAATGGGGATTCCTAACACATGTGAGAGCCCAGGCCTGTGGAGCTACCCAAATGGTGGTGCATTCCCACTAAGCTGGGGGCTGACCAGCTTAGTGGGAATGCACCACCATTTGGGTAGCTCCATGGGTGGCAGGAGTTCTTGATGGGCATGGCCATTGGGACTGCCCTGGAACTTGGGGATGCCCAGATGCTGGGCAGGCATGGGGATTTGACACCAGTTAGATAGATCAAGTTAGGGCCTATAATCTACCTAACGTGATATCTGTTTGGGGGTGCCTGAAGTGCATCGCGCACTGTTGATTGCTTGGCTGACATGTGACTGAGGCGCTGAAGCCCGCCCCGATGCGCAACCTAAAATGGCCCGCAAGGTTTGCAAGTGTATAATAATATTGCCCACTTGCATTACCAAGCTAGGTTATATTACCATGGTACTTGGTATATCAAGTGTAATTATATTATATTATTGTCTTGCGCTCCAAGGTTGATGATAGAAATCATTATTTTTAAAGGAGGTGACCCAGGTAGAGAAGGTGATATAGTCGCAGGGAACATTTTACTATTGCGCAGAAATCCTATATGGGGAAGGGCAAAAGAACATATAAGGAGGAAGGGAATGATAGGGAAGCACAGGTTCAACTGATGCCCCCCTCCCTGTCAAATAGTGGATCTGGTTCAGAATCAATCTGGAACTTCAAAAGAAGAGTTCAAGTCAAGGAGTCTATAGAACACATAACTAAAAGGAGAGGATTATATGAAAGGGAAAGTTAAAAAAAAGATGAGATGTCATCAAACATTTGGGTACAGCGGTCAAATTGAAAGGGGTTTGGTAATAATTGCCATGCGTATCTCTTTTGAATTGGTAAAGAACTAAGAGCGGTAGCGAGAATAAAGTAAGGAAGGAAAGTTCTGTGCCAGTTGCGATCCGACCGCTCTAGACGAAGGGTCTGGTACCGCTCAGGCCGAAGTTAGTGTTGAATATTCTGTCTCTGCACAGGTTAATGTTGAAAATCTCATTAGTAGCATTATGCGGTTTGTAATTCTGGTTTCCATGGACTGAAACGTTTGCAAGCATTCCCTGATGTCTGCAAGCTGCTCTCCAATGTTATCCAGGCCATTTTTACTTGATGACTCGCAGGCGCACTGACAGGACATGCAGACACACTGGAAGGTTCTCAAGTTCTCCCTGATGTCTGCAAGCCGCTCTTCAATGCCGGGCATATCCAGACCATTTGTTGGTGAAGGCCTATTGACATTCCGACAGAGGATGAGTGTGTGTTTGTAGACATGCCCAAGTAGCTGCTGTTTGGTCCCTGCGCTGTCGGGATTGGCGTGGACAAAGTGGCCCACCGGAGAATAGAGATTGTCGAGCCGATCTTTACAAGTCATACAGATCCCTTTTTGATCTACAGAACCATAAAATCGCACATAGAAATTACATAGGATTAATGTTTCAAATGCCTACCTGGGCATGTCAAGCAATACCAGTATGGCCGCTTAAGGGTCGACCGGCATTCGTAACACACTCTAGAGACACTGTCTGTTGTATCTACAACTACAAAATCAGTGGAACTGGACAGTATCCATACACTCCGATATTGAGTTGTTTACCTTCAGTGCGCAACTGCTTTGCAATTTCTACAGCAGCCCCCAAAAGAACGCTGCTTTCCCTTCGGGCGGAACAGCAATATCGCAGCTGTAGCATGTCGTGTGATGGAATGTGATGCATACCGTCTTCCTTACGGTCTACAGCTTTGTTGATACATTCGGCGCAAAAGTCCATGGTGGCTGAGGCCACTGCACTCACAGGATGGAACCTGAGGCAGTCTAAACAGACAAACCGGGTGTCGATGATTCTAGGCTGATGAACCAGCTCACAAACCTTGCCCCTAGGTGGATGTGGTCAATGAAAACTGGCTCAACTAAGCTGCAATATTAGCACAAACCAATGTACAACTTTTCTTCGCTGTAAACAGGCACTGAGGGACCGATAGAATCGGAAGTCTTTCCTTGAGCAGCAGGAAACCAGTGTCAAGAATTCTTCCATTTCGTCGTCAGACAAAGGGTTACCAGCCCGCCAAAGCAAAGGTGACTCCAATTCATGGAGCCTAGGGAAGAGCTCGAGGAATCGACGCCGGATCTGCCTCCGGTTCTGCAAGTAGATCCAGCCAGTAAATTTCCTCTTCTTAATCCTTAACAGGGTGATCACACTGTTTACAGCAAGATGCCATCGCTCTCGGGCTGAGTTAGGGTTAGCTGACCCGGCACTCACATTGACTAATTTGCAAATGCCCAGCTTGGCAATATTGAGTTGGAATGCCCCATGGATCTTATTGAAATCTTCAAAGATAGTGTTGCATGAGCCCCATTCGCCAAATATCTGGCTGCGCTCAGGATTCAGCCTGCCCTGATACCGCCATGTAATAGCTTGCCCGTAAGTATACCTCTTGTTAAGGGTGATAGATTCGCCATTGACTTGACCCTCTATGGAGAATTCTCCAATGTTATCCGATCCACTTCCCGAGATATAGCCATCCCATTCCGGGACTAGGAGATCTATGACGCCAGCGGGATACCTTGTAGTAAACGCGCCGCCATAATCGAGCGAGTACGAATAGGAGCCGCACCAGGAAGGCCGTGACCCTGCCGGAGAGCCATCTAGCAAAGGTATAGAGCTCCCAAAATCATCGGGTTCAGTATATACTTCAACATCCAATGAATCCGCGATAGCTGGGTGCAACAACTCGCCAGGTGGGACAGCGTGGACAGCGTCGATATCCGCTAAGGAAGGGTCAGATACTTGCTGGACTGGAATGACATGTTTGACATCCTCGAAGGTATCAGTAGAGCGAAGATCGTCCCTATTGCCATACATCGTGGTCCAATATTTACTTGCGAGTAAATCCTCTGGGAATTTTGTATAATAGAACTTTTGGAAGATCATAAGTACAGAAGCTCCCGTCCAATGCCAAATAAACTGTGCTTACAATGCCGTTCGAAGTTCGGCGTAATTGCTCTCTAAAATTGAGACTCTGTTGTTGACATACAGCTGAGGTGGAATTATTGCACTGACCGGGAGATTAGTCCTTGAGCTCACCTTGTAAGCTTTCCACTTGGAAGCTGATAGCTTCATGAACTATTCTGAGCGAATCCAAGATATTGCCAACTTCCTTGGGGTCGATGGCGTGAGTTGTTGCCAATCGGAGAACTTGGTAAACTCGGAAGAAAAGCAGGTAGACTAGACACATGACATTCTGTGATAAAGTTCCAGGACTGAAGTTAGCATCTTACAATGATAAGTGGACATAGCAGAACCTTGACCAAGCCACCAGGACCGGTGACCAGCTGAAGCGAGTTCTTGGCATCAACCCTATATTTCAGAATCTGAAGCATGTTCCGCATCCTCTCCTCCTCGGACTTCATGTAGCATTCAAAACGTGGAAAGACCTCCTCGTCGTCATCGATGTCATCTATGGCATCACACACGCCAGCAAGCAGTCTATCTGTTGAGAGCGATATAGAGGGTCCAGAAACGAAGACTTTAACGGCTTGGCCATTGATAGGAAGGGTCTGCTGGGTTAGATTTTCAATGTGGTACAGAAGAACTTGGATGCGATTATAATAGTACTTCATAGTCAGAGGGAAGCCTACCGTCCAAAACGTCATCCATTTTGCTAGGCTGTCCCAATTTATGAGCGACTTCGCAGTCCATAAGACTAGTCTGAATTTACCTCCAGTTCTTTGGTCGAGCAGCAGTAAAGGTATTAACTTTTTCCGTTGAGACTATGGTAGAAGACTCATTGTTCAAAGCTTCAAGAAGTTTTTGTATTCTCGGGAGCGTGATGTACTCTAGGGCCCAATCGTCCTTTTCGTAGTTTTGGGTGAGGTTCCAATTCATTGCGTCGGTGCCATTCATATTTTCCTGGACTTGAGAGGCTTTCACTAAGTGGACAATGGCAGGTATTCTTTCCATCAGCCGTCGATCTGTAGATTGTAAATTCTTTCGGCGTTCGGAATAATTTTTGCGAACAGCCATGGCCATAGATTGGGCATTCGTTGTACTTTTCCAGCCCTGAATAAGTATTAGCCAAGGTAACTTCCGTTTTCAAAACACTTTCCATTTCTTGCCAGATCTGATTGAGTTCCTACAAGTAATGTCATCAGTCGCTGGCCCATTGATCGATAGAGAAACTATTACCGGATTAACAATTCGCTCATCAGGATCTTTTACCAAGGTATTATCAGCATCTTCCACCAGTTCATCATCAATGTTCCAGTCCTTGTCTTTTTCTATTTTCGCTGAAGTATCCCGTAAGTGCTTTAACTGAGCCTCGAATTTGGCAAAGAATGGTCCACGATTCTTTGCGATCAAGTCAGCCACCTTCTTCGGAATGGCACACTTGATCTCAAGCATCCTGTTCATCTTCTCTTTCGGTGAAGATAGTTTTGAATCTGGCTCCCCGCTCCTCCTGATCAGTTCCCCCATAAGTGCATCATTTTTCAAGACCTCTTTGGCACCCCCATGTAAATCAATGAAGCGTCGTGACTCGCGCTCCTCGTTCGAGCGGAGCTCCCGAAGGAGAACATCCATGGGCATGTCGTCACCTACAGCTTTGAAGGAATTCGATATCTCAGCGAACGTGTCTTCCTTTAATGGCATAGGAATATCGATGTAAGGAGTAATATGACGGTAAAGGCCGTCCCTGTGTTTTTGAAACGAATTAATGAAGATTTTAAATTCGTAGTCCCATTCCGGCGACCTGAAGGATTTAACTTCCGGAAAGATTGGAATTCGGGAACAAAATCTAAGGAACAAAATACTTACCGCTCGTATGTGTGCTCTGAAAAGTGTCACACGTCGCCGAGTATTCCTTGATATCATTGGCTACGGCCTTGATATGCTTCTGCAAGCAAGTTTGAATTGATTCGCCAAAGATATTTTTCTTGGCTCCCGAAATCCCTTTTAAGCTACCCAAATTAAAATTAGTATAATAGATACACTCAGCACTGCCAAATTTACATGAGCATGACAATGAACATGTCGTTCATAGCAATGCGGACAGCCAAGGCACGTTTGTCGTTTGTGCGATGATCGTATTCCAGTTTGATAGCCGTTTTGAAGGCTAGAATAACTTCTTTCGGTAATGATGGCGTGTCAGAATGGTTCCAAGGCATCAAGTGAGAGCTTACCAGCAGTGAAGGGGTGTACTTTCTGGAGGGCTTCTAGTTCGCCTAGGAGCGGTCCTGACTGCCTGTTCAATTCATCTATCTTCATCTGCAAACGTTGAATAGCATTCTTTGTCTCAGGAGTTGCTTGGTGAACGCTGGACGTCTTGGATTGGGATGCCTCGATAGTTTGTCCTGCCGCAGGAAAGACATGAACGCAAATGTACAATATGGAAAAGTCTGCTGAACGTACCGAGCTGATAGGCCTCCATTTTCCCAGACTTGCCGTAGGAAGTCGATGTGGAAAGAAACAGTGTTATTTATCGAGTTTTCCTGACCTGTGTCCAACTATGGATCGATTTTGACATGAGAAGAAATCGGTGAATAGTAACCCCGTCCGCTTCTTTCAACATTCTATGTGTCCAATTATGGATCTGCTTCCATGCCCCTGATGGCTTGGTGCTTTCCTCAGAAGTCTCCACGGCCCAATATTGCTCTGTATACAGCGCTTCAGCTTGCAGGATGAATTGAGAGGAGATCGGCGAATAGTAACCCCGTCGCCTTGCTTTAACATCCTGTGTGTCCAACTATGGATGGATTTCACATAAATTCAATAAAAATCAATAATCGTAGATAGATAGATAGGTCAATATTACACAGCAAGGCCCGCATTTGGAACAACGGAGAGGAGCGAGGCTAAAATGGACTTACATGTTGCCTAAATTTAAATAAAAAGTTCCGGGGCACTCGAGGCAGACTTCTATTCATAACATTATGTCTTCCTTGCGCTGTAACACGGTATCTAAATACCGCAATCGAGATTTAGTTGCCTCTTACAGCCATTTAGTTATTTCTAGCATTGTTTTCGAAAAATGCACCTTACCGATTGTATTTACGTACAAATAAACTCCCAATTCATTGCTCAACGAGAATGTCGCCAAATGTACAGCTGTCCCGGCATCAGTGGAGCAATGAATAGAATGCTTGTCTTGCAGTAAACACGATCACTAAGATCACTAAGGTGCGTTTTCGAAAACAATCCCAGAAATAACCAAATAGCTGTAAGCGAACTTACGCGAACATCGGAACAGGGGCTCTTGGCCCCTTCAGTGATCCCTGTGGATTATCTGTTCTTAGCGCCGCCAGGGCGGCAATCCCCGACTGGGATGGAGAGTGTGAACAAGCGACAAAACCGACGAGAAAATAATACATATCTGATTACAACTGAGTGAATAATTATTTTGTATCATGTGCCGACACCCTATTTGTTAAACACGTATATCTACAGTTCCAGTCTAAGCAATGTGTAGCAAAATGCCAGGTATACCATAAGTCATCATGTTTGAACTTACTGGTTGATAACTGTTAGTAGTAATCATTACCAGAATCTAGAATGGGTGACCAACTGCTGTCCCATATTCCCATTCCACCTCATAGCAATCTCTGAAGGGCTGGACAGGGGAGTTGGCAGATACAATGGTCATCACAACTAATATTCCTGAAGGCTGTCAATCCTAATTCAACAAGCCTGCTCCATATTGGATCATTGAATTGTACTGGAGGAAATTTTGTATTTCGTAACAGGACATGACATTCTAATGTCAGTTCGGGATAGAGAAGAATGGCATGAGTTGCAGAAATGATAGTAGTGTGGGCAGTGGAAGGTGTAGAAAGAATGTTTTTCCAGATGCAGAAAGAATGTGTTTCCAGATGCAGAAACTCTTTGTTTCGACCACCGAAATACCTTTAGAGCCGAATCTATCACAGTGTGAGACACTATGCACAGTAATGGTATAACAAGGTTTTATGGTCACTTGATTAGAAGTAAATCTTGCCTGTGTCAGTTTTGAAACACCGCACAAATGACAGCAGACTACATACCCAAAATTGGTGAGGGATAGATGCGCCGGATCCTTACAGTTAAAACCCATAAGTATATCAAAACAATGTGGGGCATTTACATTGACAATGCCCACACCTGCCATTGCAGATGATTCTACAATAACTGCAGAGGTCGCTGAATGGAAAATCTGTAATTTTTTGAAAGAGAATAATTTAAGGAAGACATCAATGATATCGAGGGGATCTAAATGATAGCTGGTCATAAGCTCGGAATTGCTTATCATCCTGTATAGTGCTGGTTGTAAGTCAGCATCGGGAATGGGAAGTATGGTCAGTGTGTCGGGCTGGGTGAACCAATTTGGTAAATCCATTGCAACGGATAAAGAGCTAGAACTGTGGGAATATAAAGAGAGGCCATATATATACAGGTCATTTCGAACATATATCTCACAATTTCTCTATGGACGCTGACTACATCTACCAAAGGAGACATTTATTTGACAGGTCCGCTGTCTCCGATGTTTCTTTTGCTATAAGCAGTATGAAACCAGTAAGTTTTCTTGTGGCTGTATTTGTACACTTGCTGACAACTGCTTCTAGCTGTACACTCAAATTTACAAGTGTTTTTTTGCTTCAGGTTTCAAAGAGGGAATTCTTGTTCCCATTCTTCTTCATCATGGCAGGAGACACTATCAATGTATTGGTGATGTTGAGGTTCAATCATGGATAGATCACTTCAGGCAGCCCCCTCATATATCAAGTTTGGTAGATCTTTGGCCCCACATTGATCTACCTAACTGGTATCAAATCCCCAAGCCAGCCTAGCATCTGTGCATCCCCAAACTGCCTGACACCTATGAAGGGAGTGGGGCATCCCTTCATGTGCCAAAGGAGTCTCAAAATGTTACAGTCAGAAGCTACATTATGATACTTGCTATAATCTTTTCTATCTTTCGAGTAAAATTTAGATATAATTTGTAATTTGGCTACTTTTGCTAGTAGAAGTCAGGTAGGAAATCAGTGTGCTGGATTGTGCTCATTACATCTTACTGCATTAAATGTTGTGTTAAAAGTCACAATATTTTGTGTACCCTTTTAATCTTTATATTGCAGATATAGATTCCACATGTTCTGCAATGTATTTCCATTGTTTTTCTTATCATGATCAATTTTGAAAATTTCAGTTCTGCCCAGCTGTTGGTCCTCCCCAACCCGATGGTCCTCCCCACTGGATGGTCCTTCCCAGCTACTGGTCCTCCCCCACTGGATGGCCCTCCCCAGCTGCTGGCCCTCTCCCATTGGATGGCCCTTCCCAGCTGAATGCATCTCTCATCCACTGGCTCTTCCCATTTAAATTGCAATTGTATGTTTCTTAGGTATTCATAAACTTGTAGTCCAATCAGTGCTCTGATCTTCAAACATATATTAATATTAATGACTCAGTGTTGCACAGTTGCAATTGGCGAGTTAATCATTTCATTTCAGCTCATTTTGATCAGCTTTCCCTTCAACGGCTCTCACCAGCCTGTACTTTACATGCTCATTTTAGAACAATATGCAGCCAAGAAAATATTCAGTGTTGTTGTTAGTAAAGATATAGACCTATTCCAAGCCCAGTTCTGCTCCGGTCAGCTTGGTATAATGAAAGCTCGAGCAGCACACAGTGAAAACTGGTAATGTTCAACTATACCAATATTCGGTGGTAACTCATCAAAAGTAAAGTCTCATCAGTTTTTGATTTGCATTATCGAAAGATAATCATGATCAATCATCTGTCATCCGATCGATCATGATTTACCTTTTGATCATGACCGATCTTGTAATATTTGTTTTGCTAGTTGCTTAGATTTCAATTGTGCTGGTGTCTAGCTAGTAAACCGCCTGGAAGGCCATGTTCTCTTTATTTAATTATTCAGAGCAGGAAGAAAAACACCACGAGTGGAGGCGAACACAAGGAAGTAAACAAAACAAATTAAACAGCCAATCCCCCCCGAGAAGCTATTATAACATATATTCAACTATTTACAAATGTACTTGGAAATGCTCATCTTTGAAGCCCTCAAGTTAGAAGAGTGCCTCGACCACCTTCCATCCTGCCCAACTATGTCTTTGAGCAGCTCAGTTAAGCCATCATCCATAAACTCTTCATCTCCTGCAACCGCATGATCTTGATTCATTGTCCCCCCAAGTCTTGCAGATGCCACTGTGGTTTCACAAGCTCTATGGCCAGTTTTTGTGGTGTCAATTGACAATGCACCTGCGGACATATGACTCTGAGGAGCAACAAGCGCTACTGGCTCGTTATACAATAAGCTGCTAGAGACAGGAGGAGGAGGCCCTGTCAGAGCAGGGCTTGTGGTAATACCAACTTCAAGGGCCATGGGAGTCATGGTAGATGTAGTCCTGTTGTTTTCTGTGCTTTTCAACACACTTGCATTACCCTGGTTCACCTGTGAAGACTCACTGTTGTCAGCAGTTGTACTTGCAGATTCCACCCTCCCCTTTCCCTTATCCTTCTTGCCTTGTCGCCTGGGCAAGTGGCTGTGGGAACCATCCATGACCTTGTGCCACAGCTCTACATCCTTCACAGCCACCAGAATGTTACCATCCCTATGCTTTACTAAGGGAATGTCATCCTGCTGTTCCAGGGGCAGCTTTTTCTCCTCTGTAGTTAATTTAGGATTAGATAGGTGCCCCAGTGTATGATGAAATGTTCACATACTGTCTGTCCAAGCTTCGAAACTGTAAACAATGGTGTCGTCGTCACACTTCCCCTCAACTTCAGGTTGGCAAGTTTGTTCCTGGTACTCGTGCACCAGCTGTTTCCTGTGTTGCTCTGTAATCTTTTTCAACTTGGCCGCTGCGACAATTTCACTCCTCCACTAAGTGGAAAGTTCACATTGGGGTCCCAGTCACAGCATCGAAATTGTAGTCTGATTGCCCATTGGCTGAAGTTGTTGAAACAGGCAGCGGGGTCAATTTCTTCATCTTTGAAAGTTCTCTCTGAGGGCCTGATTAGAATGAATACAACAATTGATTGCAAGCAGTCACTGATGTTGTGCTTAAACATTTCATTCAAACATTTTTGTACCCAATCCTTTTGCATCTTTCCCTTCTCCAGGCTGCCAATGGTCGAGTACAGTGCACTCAGTTCAGAAGCAACTCTGAGCTCTTCCAGCTCAACTATTCCAAACATGTGCTCCAAATTGCGCAACTGTGCATCCATTTTTGTACTGAATTTTTGCTTCGCCAACTTACCCTCTCTTGTCGCCGAGAAGAACATACTGAGACTGTGGCCTTTGCTATCAGCTTTGGTATTAATCAAATAGATCAAAACATGATAGCCTGCCACCCAGTGAAGCTTGATGGTCTACGAAGACGAATCATGAATCGGCATCCCTTTTTGGATGAAAGCGACTTACCGATTGGTGCAGCGGGCACATCATTGCCTTGGCCATCCACTGAATCTTCCCATTTGACTTCAGCTAATTGTAGAAATCAAGCTTCTGTTTCCTATGCCAGTCCATCTCCTCTTTCATTGCTATTGCCAATATCATCCTCGGGTAGGCACTCACATAGAGTAGACCAATATGTCTCTTGGATGAAGGCATTGTATTCTGATAACAAATCTGCAAATGTCATTTATGTTAATCCAAGGACAAGAGAGGGAGAAAAACATGCACTGAACTGATCCACTTTTACATCACCAAACTCCCCATACCACAACAAGAAAGCATTGCAAGGGCTTTCTTTGCGAACTTGAGATTCCTGGAAGCTGAGAAAATGCCACCCTACTTGTTCACTTTTCCTTTCCTTCGTGCAAACATTGTGTACCACCAAAGCCAGATGGCTTATGGCTTCCTCCAAGGCATCTTTTCCTTCTTTTGACAAGGCCTTGGCTTTCCCTGCTGTTGTTTCGCTATCATTGGATTCAGCATCTGAATTGTCTGCAGCATCCCCCTCAAGCTTCTTGTCAGTAGTTGATGGTTGGCTTTTGTCAGTGGTAAGGTTTGGTTGGGTGGAAACAGCTGCCACCAATGCCTCCCCAGCATTTATTGAAGCCTCTGGCCTGAAAGTATCAGAACTCATGCTGCGGACTTATTCAGGAGAGGTGAAAAGGTACACTCTTTTTCAGTTTCCACTCAGAGCAGCTTAGTTAAAGTCCAGGAGCAAAGAATTAGATTCCACATGGAGGAAAGATATCAAGTCATATTGTACTATATGTTATGAAATCGCTTTTCTATTTTCATTTTCATTTTCATTTCCTTTTCTTTTACTTTCCATTGTTTCAGTTCTTATGATTGAATGATCAGATCACTTATTTAAGACAACAAGTATAAAATAAGGTAATTGTATGTTTTTTGATTGGAGATTGTTTTTTTTTCATTCTATTATTAGCACTTACATTATTTGGTCTATTGTCTTACTTTCATTACTGGACTTAGGATAATCATTATATTCACAGGATAAATACTTGTTTAGGTAGTATAGTCTTCAACTTCAATCTCATCTTTCCTCCCATACTTTCTTACTTCTAAATAATCCTGTTTCTTGATTCTTGATGTGATGCCTAGTGACTTCAACAACAATATCAAGGGCCTTAGCTCCTATATCTTAATAGTTGAGCTTACAGTCACTGACAGAAGATTGAAGCTTGCTTTACACTACTCACCATGAAGCTCTTATGCACAGTGTACTGACCAAATCATAGACCAGATCTTTGGGAGTAACAGAAAATTGCCTCTCAGATACAAAGAATGGGAACAAGTGATCATTGATATAGATGAGATGTGGGATAGAAGAAGGGAATTGCAGGCGGCCTGGGGCTCTTCATGGATTAATTGGTTTTTGGGCAGATTGGCAACTTCAACACAGGCACCTTGACAACAAACAGCTCCAGTAGCAAGTCTGAAACTTCCAAGCCTTTGATAAGCTCTTGTTTGGCCATGATACAAATCATATTGACATCAGCATGTCCAAATTGAGCATGCCACATAGCGAGGGAGCAAGGTTTAGACTGGAAACATTGAGCGGATGCAAATATGAACATGTTATCAAGATTCTCAGAAGAGAAATGAGACCTAGAATGAGGTAAGTCCATCTGATCAGCAATGTGAACTTGATATAAACCATATCCACCACAAGCGAGACATTCATCTACAATTACTTTCCCTGATATAGGATCCCTGACATCAATCTGACCACTTCTAGACTGAAGCGGCAGCTGTAGTCATTCCAGAAACATCTTGGATAGACAATGTGGATGCAGCAAATGTCAAATTAGGGGAGGGTTTAGACAGTTCCATCTCATTAGGAGTAGCGTACCAGCGAGGGGCTTTTCCTTTGCTACCCCCACCCCATGCCCAACAGTTCTTTTTGACTTGTCTAATATGCTTACAATTGTCACAGGTGATTCCAGAATTATGCCTGCGAGCAACTGCTTGGGTGTTGGGAGCAGTGGAATTATTTGAAGTGGAACTAGTGGATTCTACCATCGTATCATATTCCAAAAGGGCACATTTAAGGTCAGTGTAGGAATGAGCTCCATGAGATTGCAAGATCCACAAGTGTTCGGTGGAGAGCAAAGTGAGGAAACAGGAGTGCAAACTGTCATCTGAAGCTGAGCATACAACATCACTTGCACTTTTGCGAAGGGCCTCAAGCTGCTTGAAGTACTCTTCGTACAGCGTACTAGGAGCAGACTTGAACTGTTAAATCTGTTCTTTTTGAATCCATTCTTTTGCGAGGGTCTGAGCGGTGGCTGAGGTGGGCTCGTATTCACCAGTAAGTCTTGTCCACATTGAACTGGAAGACATGTCCTGAGTAATGCCAATAGATCGAGGGTCTTTAATATTCTGATAGATAATTCCGGCTAGATGTGCATCTCATAGCTCCCTGGATGGGGTACAAGAGTTAATTTGCATAGCAACAGGAGTGGTGGGAACAGCATTGGGAGCAGGGGTCAGAGGAACTGTAATAGTACCATCTAGATACCCTCTGAAAGCTGTAGAAGGAGCTACACTCTTTTGAACTCTTCCACACTCATACCGAATATCTCTAAGATATAGTGTAATAAATATCATTTAACCATTTTAAGCTCGTAAATCTGAAGATTCCGCTGTCTTTGGAAGTAATGATCAGGTGAATCGCGCGAATTGTGTTGGCATAGCGGCTGGTGGGTAGTATTTTTCCATTCTTGTATTGAGTTATCATGTTGTCTTAAATCTTTCCGTCGAGCGGACATTTTCTCCTCTTTCATTGCAACAGCTAAGCCGTCCTAAACGCTCTTTCAAACAATAAGCATGAACACGTTCTGAGAGTATTGATAATAATTTTTTTCTGACAGTCAGCATGAGGTGGAGCCTGCCAAAATGTCAGAAAATTCATCCACGAGGTGAGATCAACTGAGTTCAATGAATGAATCGAAGTATGGGGAAGGCAAGTATCAGAACAGTCTGTAACAATCTAAATTAAACCAAGAATCCGCTGATGTGGAGGCCGCTTGTTAAGGTGAGTCACCTGCCGGGTCATCCGAGTTGTAACACTCACCCCAATTCAAGTCAACGTTCAATTGACTCCTCGAATATGCGGCTGGAAATGCCTTTCCGAGTAATTGAAGTTTGAATATTAAAGCTTAATCGAGAAGGGTACGGCAGGATCGAAAGACATGGCAGGAGAAGGATGTTCAAGACCTCCGAACACCGCCTCAAGGCTTAATCGATTCCTCGAACGTGGGCAATGCTTGTCCAAGGAATTGCAATCTGATTCCATTAAAATTTGATGTAGACACGAGGTAAGAACATGTTCCGTGAATATTGAGAATGATTTCTGTGACTCACCCTGTGCATTGGCTGTCTCAGATTGTAAATGACATGACACGAAAACGTCGGCACACAAATCCCATTGCATCAGTCGAAGAATTGCTGAACATGAGGGAAGGGCGACATTCAATATAACTAGTTGAATGGTTGAATGCCTCATGATCGATTTCTCAAAGTTTGAAAAATCGATTCAACCTTGAGGCGATTTTCGGAGAAATTGAATATGACGCCAGAAAGCGAAAAAGGCCCGCTCAATAGAGTGTGCACCGAAAGACGATTATTAGTGACAATTCTATATCAGGATAAAAAGATTGAGTATCTAAGGCGTGTCGATGTTCTGGATTACGTTTGATGGTACAAATGAAGGGCGATATTCAATACTTATCCCAGAAAATCACCTCAGGGTTCAATCGATTTCTGAAACATGAGGCATGCAACTTTCAATTAGTTGTACCATCAAACGTAACCAAGAAGATCCATACGTTTTAAGTAGTTAATCCTATCAACCCGATATAGAATTTTCCATAATAATTGTTCTTCGGTGTACTACTCTTCTTCGCGGACTCTTTTCGCTTTCTGGCGTGACATTCATTACCTCAGAAAATCGCCTCCAGGTTGAATCGATTTCTCAAACATGAGGCATGCAACGGTTCAACTAGTTGTGCCTCAAACGTAAACCAGAATATCGGCTCATAACTGACATTGCAACAGTGGAACCATTTCCGAATGAACGAGAAGGGATACATTCAATACCTTAGAAAATCGCTTCAAGGTTCAATCGATTTCTCGAGCATGAGGCATTCAGCTGTTCAACTAGTTGCACCACTATAAAATACATTGTAAAAAATAATATTCTGCCACAGTAATGCCGCCCGCAAAAGTTAAATACTCTTTTCAAATGGTACTTAAGAGAAAGAACTTGAATATTCTAAAATAAAGGAAGAATAGCGCGGCTGATATTGGAGCCGAAATAAAGGAATTTCGACCATGTGGCATATCAAGCTTTCGCCAGTGTAATAGATTGTCTTTGCCGGGATAGACAAGCAGAGGTTGAGCAGCAGCACTGCTACGACTCGCAATGGCAAGCTTCCATTCCGTTAAGTAATTTTCCATCTTGACATGCTGTTTCCTGCCCTGAGAACAAGAACCTGGAAAGAATGCGACCGAATATATACTTGTTGAGGCTCCCTATTTTTTTGCAAATGTGAAGGGTCACTGCACAATATCTATGTCTTCACTGGGTATTAGTCACATGGGTAAGCATTACGTTTCAATGGGTGCTGCGGTGGAGCGGGGTCAATGCTACTAAGTATTTCCCCCATACGTTTACGAGAGATAAAAGGGAGCTAACGTCTACGCCCTTGGGGAAGCGTTACTCCTGGCCATTGCTATCATAAAAAGACTTAGACTATTACCTCAACTGGGTAGTATTTCGCAAGGTCTAATAGGGATGCATTCCTAGGTAATCGCTAGAGAAGCCAATAAACAATGAACAGCATAAAATACAAATCAATCCATCTTTTAGGGTCAATCCTTGAACTAGCATCGACTCTAGCTCCATATAGTCATTAGCAAGCTGATCCTTTTCTGCTAAAGTAATCAACATCTCCGCTTGTATCTCTGCTAAATCAGTGGAAAGTGCCTCAGCTTCTGCAGCATCTATGTCATTCGATATTTGAAGCTCTGGATGAAACGTCAATATGCGGATGATTTGTGGCAAGAAAGATTGGCTTCCACTACCTCCTCGTATTCTCTCATTAATTTGCTCAGCTGTGATTCCAGCTGGACTGCGGCCGTAGTTCTGGATAATCTTCCACCTTCATTCCCAAGTTCTTCTTGAATTTTCAAAGACAGTTTCTCCTCCTCAGTAATGTCCGCCATCTGTGAAACAATATGTTGAGTGGACTCTGTCATACCGTCGAATCGGAAAATCGTGCGCCTCCTTGAATGGCTCAGTGGAAGAATTTGGGGCTTTCTCTCAGTTCAAGCTCTCGTACCCCCGATAAAGGATCTGATCCAGTAATGACAATAGCGACCTTGTTCATAGCTGCATCTCCGCATAAATCATGAAATATCCGTATGTTCCGATGACTTGATCCTCCCACACGAGGATTTGAAATGCTCTGGAAATACAGTACACTCGCTAGAGGGGCCTCACTAACAGTCCATAACTAATTAAAGCTATGGTTGAAGTAGACATCGAACGTACTTGTTACTTAAAAATTCACTGACAACCCGCAATGAGTCATCGTCTTCGTCTCCTGGGGTGTCAATAAGTTGGAACCTATGCCGATACATCTCAAAGGTAAGGGAAAGTTGAAGTTCCTTCGTGCACGGTTCAAGGCCTGATCCAACAGGCAGGTTGGACTCGCTGACCGCGTTAATGAACTAAGATAAGGTTCAGTTGAATGCTAGCTGTAATTGCAATTTTATACCGTAGTTTTCCCAGCGCCAGAAGGTCCCATAACTCTGCGATACTGTGCTCATACAAATGATGACCGACCACATAAAGACTCACACTATCAACTTGCATTTGGCATCCATATCCTGGTTCTCTGTGAGTTGTTTTCAGTTATTTAAAGGCTCAAGACCCACCATGTTCAGAAGATAACAGCCTAACAGTGGGAAGTTTATTTCGCGTGAAAGAGTTAATCAACAAAATTTAAATCCTTGCCAGGAGGGAATTTAAAAAAACGAGTGGCACCAGGATCTATAACAGCAAACATGTCCTACGTAAATCATTACCCAAAAATACTTGCAATTGAGTACTATAATATTTCAGAGATCGAGGGAATCAGCTACCGTCACAGTTCACAAATCAGAAGGCCGCGGTAGATCCAGCATTACATGCACTAGATATGGTTTATCGATCAAGTTCTCTATGTCCAAAAACAACGCTTGCTCGACAGTCTAGAAACATCTGAAAAGAAAACTGATTTCACAGTTCTGACACTGCCTACATTTGCCCACGCAGGAAAATTTTTACTGCCTTCCTCGGCAGTACGAAGACAGTCGCGATCGGACGACCTGAATCTTGATTACCAATTGTCCCACGAGATCCATCTCGGCTCGAATGCCGTTTTGCCAATTCAGCGCTTACAATTCGTTGATTACTATCAATGTCCCAGAGTTGCAATCGGACCCAGAGTTGCAATCTGGGAAATAAATCCTTTCGTTTGAGCGCAGTTTTTATCCGTTATTCTTCAAATTTTTAATTTAAGCTCTTATATATGTATGCAAGAGGTCTATCAACTTTTTAAAAGAGTTAACGAAAAATAAAATATTGAGGATTTTTGACAATATCGAAAACAGTGCTGATTTCGAGTTGCAACTCTACTTCTTGATTTTTAGAGAAGCGAGGAATTTTTGTATGGCCACCAAAATTTACTACATCCATCTATATCTATATATCAATAGAATATCACCTTTTATTGGGGACAAATTGAGTTGTGAGTTGTTCGAGAAAGCAATTTTGAAGGAGGTGCAAACGAGCGTGACCAATTTCAAACTCCGCTGGACAGATGTTTGATGCCGATGTGCAACCAATTGGCTCTTCTCTTCCGCGTTCACCATCACCCTTCGCAGCTGGTCCTTTCGGGGTGCTGGTGTTTTGCGCTGGGCCAGAACACTCTTTTACTTAATTTATTCTACCTAGATTCCTACATGCACTTACGTAGAACTGACTTCGCTGTTGCTCACTCCGTAGAACCAAATTTGCTGTTGCTCGCTTTCAAATTGCTATTTCGATACCATGAAATGTATGTAATTGTCCTGTAGATCACTGAAATTACAAGTTTGTGTTGTAAAATAAGCACAGAGTCGCTGTTCTTGCTTTGTCGCAAAAAAGTTGCAACTCTCGGTAAGGTGAGATGCCGACGCTGCCGGGCACCTGTCACAATCTGTTACGATTGCAACTCCCGCCATTTTCTAAGCTCAAACCAGCTTCCTATTGGCTACACTTTGAGAGCCTCTAAAATCCCCAAACTCGGTCATATCAAAGTTTAAGGTATGTATTTATTATTCCCAAAATTCTGTGGCCAAATGTGAAGAATTGACAAAGTTTCTGTATACCGACATTTTCGGTTGCAACTCTGGGACACTGATAGTAACATTTGAAAGCTAAGATATAGCTCCTCGATTGTGACTGCCTTTCATACTGCCGAGCACACTGTATTGAAGGCGGTTAATAATTTACTGTGTGGGCAATCACAGGCAGTCTGAGGCATTTCCAGAGCAATGAAAGAGGAAATGTCAAAGGATTGCAAAATCCGCCTCAAAACAAAAAGAGTCTCTCCAGTAATGGCTGCTTTTGTAGTTTCCCCTTGGTATTCTAATTCTCTTCAGCATTCAAGTGCTCATGAGCAGAGTGAAGAGTCTTTTGCGGAATTAGATTGGCGACGGCTGTCCGTATGCAGTTTCTTCAGTCTTGGTGGCCTCAATTGTTAGTCTTTCAAGATCTTCATCTGCTCCTGAGCTTTGAGCTGCTAAGCACGCACCTTGTCATGAAATGGAGAGCGGATAACCATAGATTGTTGGAGTTGTTAGCATGGGCTCCCTGGAATGAACGTGATTTATCTGAAGAAGTACATAGATTTGCGTTTCCTCATGCTTGATCAAAGGTCTGCGGCAGAAAGGTAGAAAGGACGAGATCTGCAAAGGACTTATTCCGGATTTACAAAGGTTTGGTGAACCAGACTCTGTAATTCTGAATGCTATTACAGTAGCACCCCAAAACTCCACGTCGCTCCACTAACTGTATAACAATTGGGATGGACGATATAGTGCTACAAGGTTCATGCATGCATGGCCCGTGCGTGGTCTGTTTCGCATAAAATTTTTTTATGACTTTCCAAAGATCAAATGCCAAAGATGTTCACCGCCTAGCACATGCAGACTGATAATCAGGCTATAAGCTGCCTATTACCTCGTTTTTGGGCTTGGTTCAATTGAATTTTGAGATGTATTCTGATTTTCCTTTTCAGTCATTAACCAAGATATCTCTTGCTTCCGCCGCAACTACTGTGCCCGATAACCAGTAGTAATAGCCTTTGCCAAAGGGGGAGCTATGGCAAAGGCTGCAGCTATAGGCTATTGCTAATTCCCACTAGCAGAATAATTACTATATAAATCGAGCCAACTTATACTGTAAAATCCCAGCCTCCGTTACTTCTGTGATTGATACATCATCAGTACCGACATTTCGGCATATACATGTCAGCCATCACTGCCTCCTGCTTCCCGCCTCCTGCCCAACTCTTCCCGCCTGTACTTAGTATAGAGGTAGCGCAGACATTAACCTGTACATAGATTGGAGTCAAATAAATAAGTTGTAAACAATGATAGTACATGAATATCTAGCTAAAGACTATCTCCTTCACAACTGCTGGTGTTGTTGACAGTGCCATTCTCCTCGCTGCATCCAGCAACACCGTTGTGACTCTGATCATTACTGTGGTTGTCATCGTCACTGTTAACAAGTGCAGCACTCTTGGGCTGAGGCAGCAGCTGCTTGGATATATGTGTGCACTTCTCACCAACACTGTTCCCCAACTTCTGTCCTGCTGTTTCTGTAGACACTGTCTTTTTTCTTTGTTTCTGCGCTGTACCTTCACCGTCCTCCCTATCTTGTGTGCAAGCTGCACACTTCCTCGCTTTGTCACTGCATGGCTGCCTTTCTTTTCCTACTGGTCTGCCTTCATCTGCCTCCGACTTCATTCACTTCACATGTGAGGTGATCTCCTCTGCTATCATCTTCACCCACTGACAGGTACCTGCCTTGAGTGCCATGTAAAGAGCCTGTACGACACTATTGTTGGGGATACTCTGCAGCTTGATGAGGTTGGGAAGACCATCGGGAAGACCAACAAGCTGAACATGATGTTGGGAAACAATGGACTTGTGGTAGATCTCATAGTTCATCTTTGCAGAAGGACTACGAAGCATGAAACCTTAAACACTATAGGTAAGCTGGAGGAAAAGAATGTAGAATAGATGGACATATGGAGAGCTGAAGCAATTATACTGGTGCATTGATTCTGAACCTCCATCCATGTAGGTGGTTGAGCTAAAGATGTAACATCAGGAAGACAATGCAAATCATCAGGAGTTGTACTCACAAAATTGACTTGAGTGAGCCCAAAGCTTGAGCATCAATAATAGATCATCTCCAGCTTGAGGTAATTTTGAACAAAATTGGGGGTGTTTTAGCCTGCAATAAAAAAGCTGGGGGTTCTCTTGCATTTGGAGGTGCCTGGAGTAAGGAAACCAAAGCCAACGGCACCGGTGTGCAGATTACAGTTGGTGAACTAGGTATATTGTTGAGAAAAAGAAATGTTTAACAAGACTGACTTACCTCAAGGTTGAGCCCTTCGCAGGTGTGGTTGAAGTCCTTTCCAGCACTGCTGTTTGAGACCCATGTACCACAGGAAGAGTGCAGCCATTGTTCTTGAGTCTCCTGAGCTGCAACTCAGACCTTGTCCTCTGATAATGCGAGAAGGTTTGGGTCTTTGTTGACCAATTTATGGAGTTCATGGGCCTTCAGCTTCTGGCCAGGAGGAAGACCTAAACAAGCAGCCATCAGTATGCAACAGGATACATAGAGATCAGAAATAAATAACAGATAAAACCAAAGACAAGATAGGTGGAGAACAAAAAAAAAACAATAGATGTACTGGTATTAACCTCTTGAGCTTTCAGGTAGGTAAGTACCTGGATTCTCCCCAGAAGCTTCTGTGGCTTGTAGTTTGAGTTTATGGAAAGAAGACCTTTGATGTGCTCAACAGTGAGGCTGTGCTTCTGAGCAAGCTCAGTCATCATATCCTTTTGTTTAGAAACCAACAAAAGGATATCATCTTGGAGACACTTAGCTTGAGCAGAAGCCACAAGCCTAGCTTCTTGCATGGTCTTCTGTTGAGCAGCAGGAATGTCACACTTAGGCACAGCTTTAATGCATTCACAGAAACATTGGGTGGGTAACAGGGGGTTGCACTGGGCATGTGTGGTTGCACAGGTAGCTGCATTGCCATTTGCCAGAGCGACCTGCAGCTCTGAAATGACTGATGGGTGCAAACTGACAGAACAAGTTGAAGAGGAAGAGATGGAAGGATTGGAATGGGAAGAGACAGGGGGGGCAGAAGATGTAGTTCCTGGTGTTTTGCTAGGCAGCATGGGCTCTCTCTCATCCTGACCATCAGAGAATGAGCCCATTGATATAGACAGAGGGGGAGTATTGTGAAGAGGGGAGGATGGCTGCCCAGCAGGTTCATTGAGGTCCTTAGTACCTGTATTCCCATCAGCATTGGAAGTGAAGTCAAAGTTGAGGTTGTTAAAGTTGATTCCAGCAAATGCTGGGTCATTGAAGTCAAATTGAGCCAAAGCTGGGTCAAAATTGACATCAAAGTTGGCAAAGGTGAGTTGATTGAGTCCATCACTGAGGGAATCATGCAGAGGAGAGGAAGAGTTCAGTTGGAAAAGGAATTTGGATTAGCCATAACAAAGGTGAGAGCTTTTGAAATTATGGTTCTAGTCAACAACTTGAAACTTGAGATTTTGTTGAGCAAAAACCTACTTGTAAATTCAACCAAACAATGCACTCCCTGTGCCAGGCTGCCAGACATGCATTTTGTATTGTACACATCCTGCCATAGTGGCCAATGCAACAGGCAATGATAAGAATTAGTGAGAGGCTTTTGCATTATTTGAGGTAGAGTTGTAGAGATGAGAGTTTTGTTACCTCATGACTTTTACAGTCTGGATTGCAACTGCAACAACAATTGATGAATGAGACTGCAAGACTTAATTTCCACCCTTAATTTCCACCCTTTCTTCCCTCCCTCATCTTCTCCACCAATAATTTACATTTGAACATAACTGGTGAGTGCTGAACATCCATGCTCAGCCTACTAATTTTCTCAGACCCTGAAACCTTCAACTAGGCTTGAAATCATCTTCTGAGTCCAGGATTCAGAGTTTCACAACAAGCCCTTTAAAAGGTATGTGTCTTCTATTATGCTTTTTAATTGAATACTCACTGATGTAGGAAATCAACAAACTGAGGAAACTCCTCAAAGTAAGTTCACAGATTTTTTTTGCTCATACTGAATGATAATCTCATCCCATCTTTCAGAATCTGCAAATAGCAAGCTGACAAAGGCTTCCAAGAAAACAGTTGTCATCTCAGATGATGGTTTGTGCTCCCTAACCTCTGTGTTCCTCCACTGATGTACTTACAGAGGATGACTTGCTTGATGACAGGAAGGAACTGGTGGATGAATTGGGAAGTCTCACCCATAAGTAATGTGTTTTTATTTTCATCTACCTCTGTTATTGTGACTTACAACATTTATCTGCATACATCAGGGAAAGTACCTAAAGCCCAGGCAAATACAGGAAGCCTGAGAGCACCCAGGAAATTGGCCAAATCCTAGGAACTTTCAGGCACTCTCAGGCAGTCCAAGTTGCTTAGGATACTTAGGCTTCCCAGGTTTTAGCCCAATTCCTAGGTGCCCTGGAAGATATTTGAAAGTGGCCTGAGGGTCCCTGAAGGCTTCCTGAGGATCCCAGAGGATCCCAGAACCTGAAATATTTTAAATGCTACAAATCATACAAAATTATATTGTAAATATTTGGTTATGTATTATTCATATGTAAATACACAAGCAGAACATTTATTTGATTAGAATTATGCAGAGGTTTTCACTTTTTCCATAAATCACATGATGAGCTCACCGTGAACTGTCTACAATCAAAAACATTTTCCCATGGTCAAAATATGCACAATGTTATTATAACCTATTGTATATATACTATGTACATATGTATAGACTTTGTACTATGCAAATATACTGTTCTAGAGTATGCTGAGTCAATGCAAAGCTTACATTAATATATTGGACTGTACTTAAAGTGTGATAACTGAGTATGAAAACTGAAGTAATAGGGAACAATGTATCATTACAAGTACAATACTAAAGTACATAAGAAGCAGTACAAGAGTAGAATATATAGAGTAGAGTAAGTAGAAGAACAGATCAAAGTATATTTTATTATTTCCCATTCATATGTTGAAGCCTGAGAACACCTCAAAGATCCCCAGGGATCCTGAGGGAACTTCAGGGATCCTCAGGCTCCACAGGATTAGGGGGGTGTCCTCTGGCACCCTGGGCACCCTATGTAGCCTAGGTCTCCTGAGAAGCCTTAAACAGCCTGAGGACAGCCCATGTGTGCCTAGGCTATAGGGCATTTTTCCTGATGTAGTGACTCAGAAGAATGCTGCAACCTGTCAGCAACCATACTTCAACTCTCGAGCTATAGCAGCAAAGGCCCTCGATAATACTGTCTTAGTCAGGCATCATGTCAAAAATAAGCAAAGAGAGTAATATTGAGCAGGAGAGAGTACAGGAGGATAGATGAGATCGAAGCTGAGGACTACTCTACAAGTGTATGCTACTTATACTACTGACTATGGAGCTCTGGAAGGTTATGGAAGGTGGTGGAAGTGTATGGAAGGATGTAAGTATATGAATTGCAGGTGACACAGCTAGTGGGCAGGAGGAATGCATATGGTGGTGAACAATCGTAACCTCTTGTATGTGGTGTGTAAGTGAAACAGTTTGATAAGTCAAAAAGGAGAAAAAGGAAAATAGATAGAAGAAGCACTACACTCAAGTACTATCATTGTATAGTGCCTCCTTGGATTATGTAAGTGGAGATAAGACAAGATGAAGAAAAGTGATGTTTTGTAACACAACCAGCATTCAACAGCCAGCAGATGGCATTTCCAATATAGAGTATGTATTTAACTTTGTCACAGTGAAACAATTTATTTCTTTGTACAAGCAGGAAGAATTCCACAGTGGTGTACTATTACAATCCACCTAGTTACCATGCAACTCCACCAGCTTCCCCCGATAAATGCAGCCAATGCTCTGCACTACCTACTATGCCTTCAACCTGTTCAAGGCCAGTAGGTGAAGCTACACTAATGCAAACCCCTTGTTCAAGAAGGGTGGAGGCTCAATTCTGCCCTCACCAACTCCACTCCCTTCTAGATCCACTCAAGAACATTCCAGCCAATTCAATGCATACATAGTTTACTTCAGCCCTAATGCCTACTACTATGAGAAATTAGTATTTTTTTATTGACCATTGCTAGTACTCAATGTGTCATTTCTTCAGGTTCCTGGTTAAAAGACAGATGAAAGATCACCCAAACCTCATTTTCAAGGGTCTCCCTAATCTTCAATGAGTGCAGCAGGCATGAGACATGACTCACTCCACAGGTGTTGTCAATGCCTTGCAGAATGCTAACAGTCACTGTTGTAAAGCTAGTATGAACACCTACTCCCAACCCCTATTCATTTTCCTTTACTGTACACCTTTCACATGACCACATTTATGAATAACTTTCATATCAATACCTTTTGGACATATAGCTCCTCCCTATCTCCACTCTGCACAGTATCATTGTTCTTTCTCCATTTTGTTCCCACTGTCATTGTTTTATTAATGAAGTGCTCCTTGTTCCTCTTCTTGCATCTGTTGCATGACCACATGCTCCATACCTTTTATTCTTGTAGCTGTCACTTAGCTGTTGTCTTCCAGTAGCATTAGTTTCTTGTCTTATCCCCCAGTAGCATAAGTCCCTCTTACAGTTCACTACAGTATATATACCTACCACCTGTAACCTGAGTCCCCATCTTGACCTCTGTGTCGATTGGGACCAGCTTCTGCTTAAACTGATTACCATGCTCTTGAAAGTCACTCCACTGTATACCACTTTGTGACATTAGGTCAAGATCCTTGCTGCACCAATAGTCTACTGCCTAGGCTGTCCCCACAGACTCTGCTACTGCCATGCCTTCAGATTTGTCTGACTCTGAATCTGGTCATGAACATGTTGACTGCTCCAGTTACCTGCATGCCTTAGACACCAAAGCCCGATCTCATATCCACAAGCTATCAGACAGTTGGAACAATTGTGACCAACAGCCCTGCCTGCATGCACTTGAGAACTCCATCACTGAAGCAACTCAGCTCAGAGATGGTACCCCTGCTATACCAATTGCCAGATCCATAACTGCCCCATGCACCCTTACTGCCCCTCCAGTTCCACTCACCCTCACTGCCCCACCAGCCTTGACTACTGTAACTGCCTGCCCATCACCTGCATCCTCACCAGTACCCCCACTACTGATGTCATCTCCTTCCCCTATCCCAAGCATGTCTCAACAAAGCCTTGACCAGCTTATGCATAGCCTGATCCAGCAGGTTGCAGCCTTCACAACTAGCTTGCAAACTAATATTACCATCACCACCAAGTCCAGCATGGTCAAACTAGACCCCTTTAAAGGTCAGAGTAGTGCAGAGGCTTGTCACTTCATAGCCCACTTTGAGAGCTGGGCATCAGAACAGTCAGACTTAAAAGACATTGAAGCCAAGGCCATCAAAGCAGCCCTAGGATTTCTCTCAGGGGGAGCAGGTGATTGGGCCACCCCCTATCTATCAGCCTTTAATGCCAAGCAGGTACCATTTAATGGGAAATGGGCAGAATTCCTTCAGGCATTCAAACTCAGGTTTGAATTCATCAATCCAGGCATGGAAGCCCACAATGCAATCAGAAAGGTACAACAAGGGAAAGGACAGACTGTTGCAGAATTTGCTCAGAAGTTCAAAGACACTGGTGATCAAAGTGGACTCTCAGACACTGACCTCTGGGAACAGTTCTATGCTGCTCTCCTCCCAGAAATTTGTCAAAATCTCATCATAGTCAATATTGCTCAAGGGTTAGCCAAAACCCTTGATGAGGTCATTAAGTGGGCCATATCTGTTGATGTTTTCTTGCATGACCCCAGCATGAATAGTCAACAGCTTAACCACTCTAATACTCCCACTCATCATGCTGATCCATATGCTATGGATATTGATGCTAACCACCCAAGCAATGGCAACACCTGAGATGGCTTTATAGCTTGTATGTGTGGGCACTGCTACAGCTGTGGGTCTCAAAGCCACAAGAAGCAAAACTGTCCACAGAGGGATACAGTATGTCATTACTGTGCACACTGCAGCCACTTAGAGGCAGTCTGCCAGGACAAGTTTATGGGCTTGGAGTGCAATCGTGGTAGATGCCAACCACCCTGCCAACAGGTATCTGCCACCTCCTCAGTGCCGTTCACCTTATTCCCAAATGAACCAGCCCAGGTTGCTGCTTCAGTTCCTCCTCCTGCTGCCTCCACCACTACAACCTCTAACCTTGCTGTCCAGATTGCTCAGCTGCAGGAACTCCTAAACTGCACCAATGCCATGGCCCCTGATGCATCTCGCCAGGAGGATTTTTAATGAGGGTGCCTGTCTTGGCCACAACAAGAGCACCCCCTGAACAGTTTGCCATATATGCTACTTTCTCATATAGCTCACTCCCATCATGTAAAATATCTACAATTTTGGAAATAGACCCCGATTCATCACATTTCTGGATTTAAGCAAGAATAAGGGGAAGAAAACATAGCATGGCAACTGTGGCCATGGTGGACTGTGGAGCCACCACTTTATTCCTGGATCACAATTTTGTCAAACAGCATAACCTGAGGACATACCCACTATGACAGCATATAAATGTCTTCAACATTGATGGCACTCCAAATTGGGCAGGGCAGATTACACATTTTGTGCATCTTGCACTTACAGTAGAAGAGCAGGAACACTAGACAGACTTCCTGGTTACTAACCTAGGAGGTGAGGATATCATTCTTGGACTTCCATGGCTTTGGAAAATAAACCCAGAAGTTGACTGGGAAAAGGGACAGCTCTCAGTTAAACCATGGAAAGTAACCATTGAAGATGTGCTGGAGGATACAAATGAATTAGAGAGTGGTAGAGTGGCAGCAGCAACCACTGATGGCTCTACCCTGGTACAGATAGTACCCAACCCCCTACCTACACCCAAGTCAGTGGAAGAAGTACCACTGGCACTAGAGGAGGAGTCACCAATATGTCAGATTTGAGCCAACTGAGCAACATGCCATTCTTGGGTCAAGGCAGGAATCCTCCAGGATATGACAGAAGAGGTGTGGTGTGCAGCCAGATATACCTATTCTCAACAACTGGCAGAACAAGCTCACAATGACAAACTGACCAAAACATTTGAGGAGATGATTCCAGAGCCATACTGAGATTTTGGGAAAGTATTCTCTGAGTTAGCATCTGAACAACTCCCTGCTCATCAACCTTGGGATCATGCAATAGATCTGGTACCTGGGGCACCAGAGACAATGTGTACCAAGGTCTACCCCATGTCCCTGAATGAGCAAGAAGAACTTGATCATTTCCTAGATGAAAATCTATGGAAAGGCTACATCTGACCCTCAAAATCTCCACTATCATCTCCAGTCTTCTTTGTAAAGAAGAAAGATGGAAAACTCCATTTTGTCCAGGGCTATTGTAAGCTCAATCAATTCACTGTCAAAAACTGCTACCCTCTGGCACTGGTTGTTGACATCATTAGCTGCCTGCCGGGTGCTCACTATTTCACTAAATTTGATGTTTGTTGGGGGTACAATAATATACAGATCAAGCAAGGTGACAAGTGGAAAGCAGCATTTTCTACCAACCATGGCCTGTTTGAGCCCAATGTCATGTTCTTTGGCCTTAGTAACTCACCTGCCACCTTTCAAGCACTAATGAACTCAATCTTTGCAGACCTCATAGCAGCAGGTGAGGTTGCAGTTGGGGTAGGCGGATTGGTCGAGGTTCAATTTTTGATTTTGATCCAAGGCCTGGCATCTGATTATTAATTACTCGGTGTTTGCCATCGGGGCCATCATCATGGTGAGTAGAGCTCTTGTGAGTGACCTTGCATTCATCACTGGCTGTTGATTGAACTTGTTCTGAAGCTGAAGACAATGAATGCTGACCACTGCCAACCTCATGAGAAGCAGATGCATCATCAGAGATGTCTCTGATGGGCACTCCAGATTTCTTAAGGTGAGAGGTCTGTACAGCTATTTTGTCATCCTCCACCTCTTCTGTCTCATGTGTCCTCTTTTTCTTTACCCTCCTTGGTTCCAGTTCTTCATCATCATCCAGGATGGCACAGTTAGTGAGCTGCATCTGACACTTTTTTGATTGATGAACAAGACAAAGAGGCTTGCCAATCTCCTCATTGCCCTCCCATGCCACTTTCACAATAGGAATGTGTTCTTGATCCTTGAGCATGAAAGCCTTCTGTTCTGATGTCTCATGAGGGTCAATCAGGGAAATAGAACAGAGATACTCACTGTCATCCCAAGACTCAAACCTCACCAACTCTCTGCCATCACCGTCTCCCTTCTCATCATTGTTGTAACTAATGTCACTGTTGTCCCAGTACAATGGAAGAGTTTGGGTGGACAAGTTGGTTTGTTCCTATTGGATTATTATTAGGTATTCACAAGGTACGATTGGATATATCTATCTATGGAACACTTTCTCGTAGTTGTACTATACTTATATTCATGTTCCCTTGCTATCTCACACTGTTCTATCTTTAGTAGTAGTGTACTTATATCTCGTCCCACCATCACATCTCAGTTCTCATGATTCCTATCACATATACCCATTCTCGTGTACTAGTTCTCATGATACTTAGTTACATGTTCTCATCTATCTTTTATCCAGCCAATGGTTGACTACGTATAACATTGTGTACTTGTATATAAAGCCACCTACATACACGAACAATCTAGTGGCACTTTTTCCCCCTTTTGATCTGTGTGATCATTTCAGTGCTGTGTGCACTGTCTATTATTCTTCTAACTAGTGTCCATAACCTCTAATAGTTCCTTCTTCCATGCCATGATCTGGCATTTGACAAGAGCTTTCAGTGCAGGAACTGGAATTTGCAATATTTGTCCCAACCCCCTGGTACCCAGGGCTCCTGGCACTTTCAGATGTCATGGCATCCCACAAGACAAACCTTGTGCAGCCTTAGCAGCTAGCCAAACACATGAAAGCTGGTAACAGCCACTTTGAATGATATATCACTCTAGGCATTTACCAGAACTCCATGTGCCTAGTACTAAATCCACCACAGGCTTTAGCCACTAGGTAGAAAATCTCTATGGCTACAGCCATAGACCAATCCAACTGCCATGTGACCACTTGCTGCCACTACCTCCAAACACCTGATCTCTGGGCACTGTCTGGAGCACAGGATCAGCTGGTAGTAATAAGAAGCAAAATTAAAGCATCCACCACAGAGGATTGAACTGCAGACTACTATTCAGTGAAAATCTTGGGTGACCTCTTAACCACTCAGCCATGTGGTTCTATACATTGTTCAGTTTCTCTAGTAATATATAGTACTTTTCATACATAAAAAAAATGAAACCATAAAAATGAGCTGATTAATAGAATTAGTCTCAAAAAAACATAGAAAACATTGACAAAATACAATAAACAGAGTATTGTCCTAGGCAAAAGGTGCAGAAAAGCTAGCTAAACCCAACCAAGATCTTCTTCTTCTACTGCTGTATTGTCCCAGTCTCTGTCTCTGCCTTGCTCTTCCTCTTCTTCCCCCTTTTCTCTGTTAGGACCTTTTACTACCTTTGTTGTTAGAGGCTTGTAGTAGGTTCAAAGAATAGAAAGTGATTTATTATACCACAGCCGAGACAGAATACATGATGGGGAGTCGCTATGTACAACAAGTGAATGAGTCCTGTACAGTTTGGGTATTGGATGTGGAGGAATGATCCTCAAGTGTCGAATAACAAATCTAGTAGCTCGGTGCAACTAGAAATTGTATATCGAAAGAACTCATTAAGACAGTATTAACAAGGGTTGACTCAGGAGGTTCATGACTCAGTGTCCGTTTACCCTACGAGACAGAATATTCAAAAGGCTACAGCAGTTGAATAGTCTTGTTGATCAGTTCAACAAGTGAGAGGTAGATATGCCAGTGACTCGGTGTCAATGGGATTTGCTTGACTCAGTGTTAAGCAGAATAATATTAGGAACTAGTGAACAAGAGAATAGAAACAACACAGGTCAAGATAGTTCAGGTAATAACAGCATTATTGTGAGAGATGTAGGTACAAGGCTTTTATACTCTGTGGGAAGACATGTGGTCTTGTGAATAGAAGTTTGGAATGAGCAACTGGTTAGTTCGCCTTGCAAAATGCATGTCGGATTTGGAGAGTCTGGATTGAATGGTAGACCTATTATTGAGTTGTGTGGTGAGTGTACTGGTTGGAAAAAGCAGAAAAAATAGCGTAGGGCATAACATTACCCCCCCCCAAGGTCCTTCAGCCCTCAAAAGGATGCGTAGCTTTTGATGCAACATGGTCTTGTGACTGCCATGCCATCAGATTGAGTTTTCAATGTGCCAGCTGCCAAATTTTGATCAAAAACTCTAAGTCCAAAGCCCTTATAAAGCTGGCACTCTGGGTTTTTGAGTCAATTTCTTCTTTCCCCCTGACCACTATGTCTTTGTCTCAATTGTTTACTGACCAGCCCATTGTGTTGTCTAGTAATTCAGGAGGGTCAAAGCCCCAACTCATCATCAAGGTTCTGCAGACTCTCCAATCGGCGTCCCTGGTTCCCTTCTCCAATGCTCTTCCCTCTGCTCCCCCAGCAGCCAAGAAGATGCGACATGTGGCCTTTGAGTGCAGTACGCATCTCAGCTATCCCTCAATTTCCATTACAGACTGCATTCCCTCTTCCCTTCCTACCAGCCTCCAGCCTATTTACAAGGATGCTTATCTCACCAATTCAAGTCCCAAGGTTTTGGATAGGGTAGCTGCCAATGAGTGGAAGAGTATTTTCGGACATTACCCATCTTGCAAGTACTGCACCTTGCATAACCTTCACTCCACTTGCTCCCTTTGCCCCAATTCCTTGTCGTGTGCCACTTGTGAAGTGAACTATCCTTCTAGCAAGAAGTTCTGTTCTTTCAAGAGTGTCTTTCGACTCCTTCAATTCCATATCCTTGCTAAACTCCCCCTCATTGTTGCCTATTGTTTCATGTCAAGTCAAAGACTATTCACTATTCGGGATGAGGAATGAACTGCCTTAGCGATGGGGTTATGAAATGTTCTGTACTATTGTAATCATCCAGAGGAATTGGGATTAGCGTTGGACAGACCGAGGGCTCCAGAGGGCAAAAGGAAAGCTGGTGAGTCTGATGAGTCTGTGGTTAATATAAGTACTCATTAGCTTTCTAGTTGTCTCTTCAAATGCCTTTCAAAAGAGTCAGCTCCTTCGACAGGAGAGGGTGCATTTAGGGGAGCCAAGTCGCAAACCAGTTGTTCTGGCTTCATCTCATAAGGGGAAGGAGGTTGTTCATGACCCCATAGATGTTGATGTGGAAATGGAAGCTCCGGAGGAACTGGATGCGATGAATTTAGATTACCCAGAAGAAGCCCCACCTCCTCCTACTCCCATTCCTACAGCACCTGCTCCTGTTTGGAAAGCCATTGACACTTGATCCTATAGCAAGGTTTCCAGTTTGAAAACATGGTTTTTTGAACCTCTTGTCAAGCAAGTCCCTTCCAATGGCTCTTCTCTGACTTGGGACAAAAGTAAGTCTTGGTTTTAACTTTTTTGTATGTCCATTCTAATTGGCCTTTTTAGTGGTACAAACTGCCATCGAACATGTAGTTACAAGGATGGCATTGTTGTTTGCTGGTCCCGGGAGGAAGATGCTTGAGCAGGATTTGTGGGCTCTGGTGGATGGAATGATTCAGGGCACATTCACAGGCCTCGAAGAGCAATTGGTGCGTAATCCCATACTTTTGCAGATTTATCAAGTTGTTTACTGTTCTTTTATGTTCCTTTTTTAGCAGCACTCCCCTTCCAAACCACCCGCTTCATTCTCAAGCAAGTCCCTGCTTCAATTCGTCGAGTCACTAACCATTGTCAATATGACCTCTGCAAACATCATCAATTCCCAACAGGACAAGCTCCTCTGAGTGTATCGGGGGTATCAGACTTTGACCCAATTGGCAGAGTGTACCAAGGCCAAAAACCTCCAATTGAAGGAGCAAGTGTCTTCATGGGACAGTCAGTTGAAGGAGAAGGATGAAGAACTAACTTGTCTGAAATCCTTCGTGAGGCATTTCAAGGGTGACATTCAGTCATCGGTGAGTTTCTTCCTTCTTGTTTGACTGACTTAGGGTTTAATGGAATTTTTGTAGGAGACTCAGCAATTAAGGGGAGCAATGGAATCTCAGGATAGTGAGATAGAGGAGTTGAAGAAGAAGTTGGCTGCAAGTGAGGAGGCCCATTGAGTCGCAGCAGAGGAGTCAAAGTTGTGAGATGAAGAACTTGCCCAATTTCAACAGCTTTTTGAGTCAGTCCAAGGGCAGTTTGCTGCTGCCTCACCTACAAAGCTTTCTTCCAGTAGTTCCTAGGACTTTCAGCTCATAGATTTCTTGTATATTGATAGATCCCTATTCCAAATTTTTTGTACTTCCCTTCCTTAATTAAATCTTTTTCTTTTTTGGGCCCCTCCTTTGTGTGAATAAGAAATTGCCCTGGGTTCAAAATAAGAGATCTCCTGAGAATCAAAGTATTCAAAAATTTCCATAAGGTGTATGCATGTGGCTGCACGTTTTGTTCCTTATTAGGTTCGTATTGGGCATCCTTGTCTTGATAAAAGGACACTTTTCAAGACTATTCCTCTATCCTCCTTTTGAGATCCTCCCTTGTCATGGCTTCCCCTTCTTCCTTTGACTCTGCTTCATTCCTAGATCATCTTGCTGATGCTGCTGAGAGTATCTCTCAAGTCATATCTGATCAGGACGTCCTTGAGAACCAAGCTCGTTGTGAGTTTGGGCAACTGCAGAGGGTTGTCGAGGGTCAATCCAATGAGATCCATGAGTTGCAAGAACTCTTGAGTTGAACCACACAGGAATTTGAAGATAAGATGCTCGAGTCATCTGTATGTCTTTTCAACTTGTCGTAGGGTTTCCATGGCTCACTGATCCTTCCTAGCAAGATGCCCAGAAAGCCAGATATCTTCATGAAACTGCTGAAGTGACCATTAAGGAGTAAGATCGGGTTATTAAGGAGTTGTGAGACTCTCTCGTCAAGTCCCACAACCTCCAACTGGCTGCTGAAGCTTTGGCCCAGGGGTGTGGAGTTGAATTATCTCGATTTCACAGCATTTACAAGGAGCTTTGTTGTCTCTTGAATATTGGAGATCTGCCCTTGGAACCAGTGACTACCAGCACCGTTGCCCCTATGGACATATGGGGTGGTCCTTCATCTGAATCCTTTCCTTTTGAGATGAAGAGTGACTCCACTCCCAATTCCCTATTCAATTTCATTCCTTCTCTTGATACCACTTCCCTTCCCAGTACTCTTGTCAAGACTCGCAATACATCTCCTGTAGTGATCTTTTTGTCTGGTCACCTTAATGCCTACTTTGTTTGCACCGGGGAGGATCCTTTGACCTATTTGTTGGCCGAGAAGAATGAAGATGAATGGCGGATCCCAGCCTCCATATGGCTCTGTCCTTGCAGAATATACAGGAGCAGATGGAGATCGAGCATGTTGAGGATTTATATGCCTGGGAACTGGAGGAAGTATTTGGAATCCCTTTTGATGTTTGAGCTGAACATGATGAATTAAGCGAGTCGTCCTTTGACTAGTCCTTCCATTCCAGCCTTCTGTACCTGTATATCCCAATCTATGCCCACTGTATGCTTTATTTCCCTGAAATAGAATCGTGAACTTGTTATGATTTTTGATAATAATAAAGAGAAATGTGTCAAGAAATTGGAAACGAAAACTTGAAGTATTGCTTTTACCCCCCCTTTAAGGTTGGGGTTTCAATTTTGAGAGTTGTTTCTCCCAATTAAATGACAGCTTCAGCTGCCTGTCTCAACTCCCTTTCCTCCTTGTCTCGCAGGGCTAGGCTTTTGAGTTCTTTGAGGAGCTCGAGAGGTAACTTTCATTTCCTCAGATGTGCTTTCTCCCACTCGTGAATCAAATCAATACTTCCTACCATACCTTTCCAGGGAATCCAAGATTCCTTGTTGTACCCTTTCCATTTGATTAAATACTGGATTCCTCTGTCCATTTCTCCTGTTGGACAACTATCTTTTATTGATTTGACCTTGTATTCCAGTTCCCCTTTGATGTAGATTGGTGGGAGAGGTGATACAACTTGCTGGAAAGGATCTGGGTGGTGGGGTTTTAGTTTATCAACATGGAATACATTGTGGATTTGTTGTAGGTCCCCCAGTAACTTGAGTCAATATGTGTGAGATCCTATTTTATCGAGTATCATATAGGGTCCTGTCCACTTGTGATCCAATTTTTTGGTAGGCCTTCTTGTTCAGATGTTACCCATATCCAACCAGACTTGGTTGCCCTTTTTCCAATCAGGATTTCTGGCATGGTGGTGATTGAACTGATTCACTGCTGCTTTGTTTGCTTCGTATATTTGTTGTTTTAAATATTTGTGTATTTCTTTTAACTTGGTAGCATACTGGTTTGCTTCTGAGTCATTCACCTTTGATAGGTTAATCGAAAGTTTCAGATGATATCCTTTATTTGCAAAGAAGGGTGTTAATCCTGTAGTTGAATGGGGAGTGTTGTTGTATACAAATTCTGCGATAGGTAATAAAGCATCCCAGTTGTCTTGGTTGTAAGATGTATAGATTCTTAGGTTGTACTATATGGTCCATTGAAATTGAGCTCCAGGGTCTTTGCCCAATGGTAGAGGTTTCAGATTCCCATATCAGAGAGTTCTTCTAGCCTTGGATCTTATACAAGTATGGCAGCTTTGTACATAGTGATGTATGTCGTTGCTGCTTCCATTCCAAAAGAACAACTGATTGAGTATCTTTTTTGTTTTCTTCTCACCCAGATGACCTCTGAGTGTGTGATCATGATAGGCAGATAGTATGTTTCATCGAAGGTCTGTGTCATTAGGGACATATATATGACCTTGTCATTTAAGTAACCCATTTTTGAATACCACATTTTTAATCTTTCCTTCTCAAATCTGCTTTATTGTGTCTCACATGAACTCGTCCTGTTCCACCTTTTGAATCTGTTCTAATAACAAATCCTCATTCAAAAGCAATGCTGCATTGAGTCATTCCAGAGGAATCAACATTTGCTCTCTTGCTGCTCTAGCAGAGTCCCTATCAATTCCTTTCTTTGGGTATACATCTGCTTGTCTTGTCAAAGCATCTGGTTTTTCTCCCAAAGTTCCTGGTTTATAGTTAATTCAAAAGTCGAATCCTGACAATGCCTCTGACCACCTCGCTTGTCTTGCCAACAGCTGTTTGGTAGTTGTAAACCACTGCAGGTTATTGTGATTGGAATAAACTTGGATTTGGAATCTTGAACTGTTACAATAGGCTCTCCATACTTTAAAACATTCCACAATAGCCAGTAATTCCTTGTCATAAATGTTGTCATTTATTTCAGCTGGTATCATGGAGTGAGTATGAAAAGCAATTGGATGTATTTCTCCAGTTTTTGGATCCAGCTGAGACAATATTCCTGCTATTGCCCAATCTGATGCATCACATTCCAGAATAATTGGAAGTTCTGGATTGAAATGTTGTAGCACCGGGGCATGTGTAAAGGCATTTTTTAATAAGTCGAAACACTTTTGACACAACTTGTCCCAATGCCAAATAGCATCCTTTCGCAGTAGTGACATTAGGGCTTTCGTTATGCTGCTATAATTGTCAATAAATCTGCAATAGAAATTTGCAAAACCCAAGAATGATTGCAGTTCTTTTATATTCTGTGGAACCTTTTTTGTCATCCAAATAAATGAGAATGTTGTCCAAGTAAATAACCACACATACATCCAGTAAATCATGGAAAATGTCATTCATAAAAAATTGGAAAGCCAAGGGGGCATTTGTTAATCCAAAGGGCATGATATCGCATACGAAACACTATTTTCCATTTGTGGCCTTCTGCTATTCGGACATTGTTATATCCTGCTCTCAAATCAAGTTTTGTAAAGTATTTTGCCCTTTGTAGTTGGTCAATGAGTGGGCCTATAAGGGGTAAGGGATACCTATTCTTCCTTGTGATTTGATTCAAGGCCCAATAGTCAACACAAAGCCTTAGGCTTCCATCCTTCTTTTTTACAAATAGAACTGGAGCCCCAGCAGGCAAGTTGGAGGCTCTAATAAACCCTTTCCCTAGCATATCATCTATGTAATCCTTTAGGGCTTTTAGTTCCATTTCCAACATGTTATAGAGTTTCCCAAAGGGAGGGGCTGAGTCCCCTTCCATCTTGATTTTTAAATTGGACAGTGTGGAGTTAAGACCTTTGCCTCTCCTGGGGAGAACATGTCCAAGAAGTTCCAATACTTCTTGGGAACATGTTTGAGTATCTCTTCTTTGTCTTTTCAAGATTCTCCAGTCTCTGCTTCTGTTGGAAGTTTTTCTGTAGCTTCCCTATTTCCTCGAATCGACTCATGAGTTGCAGCTTTTTCTGTATTAGTGGTATCATCATTATTCACTGTGGTGTTATGCAGGAAATAGGCAGGCATCCCATCTCATATTATAGTGTCCATTGCAGCTGCACTTATGAGACTTACTGCCTTGCCTGGGAGGTTTGGACCCATTCTCCTTTCGACCTTTTTGGGTTTTCCTATCTTCATCCCTCATTTTGTACATTTTCTCCGTTGCTGGAGTGCAGAGGTTTTTGAGATATTTAATACCCTTGTCAACAGGCCTTGTGGAATAGAATCCTGATGCAATTTTCTGACTCATTTATATATCCACCTCCATTTCTGCTTGTATGCTGGCAGTTTCGAACTTCTTTTGTCAATCCTTTCTGCCCAAGCTTTCAATGCTTTCTCAGAGTAACCATTTCCCTTGTCCCCTATATTGTATTTATTTTTCCATTTTTTGAGATCCTTGTCGTAATCATTAGCCCAATTTGTATAAATCAACCATTCGTTGAATTCCAAAACCAATGAGTCTACATCCACATTTTCTTCTTCATTTAGTTGTTCATTATAGGCTGATTCATCTTTTGAGTCAGGGATTGATGTATCCTGCTTCTCGCTAGTATTCGAGTTCCATGTACCGGTGAACGAATCAACTAGTGAAGCTGAAATTCATTCTCTTCCTTGGAATGTCAAAGTCAAATCCTTCCAATTTATTCCAGGATTGAATTCTTTGAGCCATGGTAAACCTAACACAATAGGAGCCATTGGGTGTAGTTGGGTTATTAGGAATTTGACTGTTTGAATTGAACTGTCGGTGAAGCTGATAGTATCTTTAAAAATTTTTGTTATATCCCCTGCCGAAGTTGGCTGTCCATCGAATAATTCAAGTGGAATTGGAGTATGCAAATCAGAGATATTTTTGGGAATTTTTCTGCAAGGTTTTTATCAATAAAAGAATGAGTCACGCCCAAATCAATAAGAGTATTATAGCTTAAATTTTTGGAATCAGAGAAGGGGAAATGTGTCAAGATGAGAAATGAGTTGTTAGAGCAAGACAAGAGATGAGCTGGAGATGTTTTTTCTATTACTGCCCCATGACAGACCACTTGAGCAGGGTTTTTTGGATTCCAGGCTGCTCTCAGTGTGTCTCTGGAATCCCCTCCACTTTTCCTGAGTCATTTTCTATCTTGACATTCCAAATCTCAATAAATGTTGCAAACAATTCATTGTCCATCTGCTTGATCCAGGCCAGTTTCACCTGTGCATCTTGTGCAGGATCAAATAATCTGAAATATGATGTAAATTCCACAACAAAGTCAATCCAAGTACAGAGAGCAGGGACAGGGATCCCAGCCTCTTCCTGTTTCAGCAAATTATTGTAGTGAGTAGCTGCTGCCCCTGTCAGATATGAGACAGCAAAACCAATTTTATCTGAGTCGTTCTCATAGATAGTAGGTTTGGCCATGAAAGTGCAAAAACTTGTGAGAGGAAAGGTTCCCATTTCCACCTATTAGAACCATCGAAAGGGTCAGGTTTTTTGACATCGAGTTTTGCTTCCTTATTTAATTGATCTTTTTGCTGATCGAATTCTGGAATCTGACTTGCGTCTCATCCTGCAGGACCCAGTTCTCCTCTCTCACCTCTGGGGCCTCATACAGCTACCCATCCATTTGCCGGGTGCCAATATGCGTTGTGATTTGAACCCCAATTGTCAGGATTGTCAGGTGGTCCTCCTGGGCTACCTGGTCCTCCTGGTCCCCCCAGTCCCCCTGGTCCACCACCTCCAGATCCCCCTCTAAAACTGCCATTTCTACTACCTCTTTCTCTTTCCAAATTTCTGTCACTAATTCCTCCTGTCTGCATGACTCCTCCATACGGAGGTCCTCCTGGAGGTCCTCCTGGAGCTCCTGCTACTACATACCTTCTGTAGGTACTGGCATGATTTGAGTAGTCATACATTGGCTCCGCTACGTAGGGTCTATATTCTCGAGTCCCCGATCTCTAATATTGTTCAGCTGGAACTCTTGCAGATTCCTGATGCATTGAGATGATAGGGTGATAATCATTTGTTACTCATCCGGGTGTTCTATGTGGAATTGCAGGTATCGAGTTGAAATTTCTGCCAGTCAGATGGACATATTGCCTAGGAGCAGCTGTAAATACAGGTGGAGTGAATCCTGCAGCCTGAGGAGCAGTTTCCACAACTACTGGTGGTGGGACATGCACTGTTTGTTAAACTGCAGGCTGTTGAGGGGGAACTTCTATGGTTCTCGGTGGTTGGGAAATCTGGCAACTCAATTCCCTAGTGAAAGGATTAACCACTTTCCCTATACCCTTTACATTTTGTAGGGGGGTGAATTCCTTTTTCTCTAGTGGGGGCATTGGGTGTCGAGTCTTGAGAGCTGAAGGGCAAAGCTGGTCTTCGGAAAATGAGAGATCCCAGTGATCTCGACTTCTCATGAAGTTAAATCCTTCATTCTTGAATTTGTTCCTTTCCCTTGAAGGTGGGGCATATGCCATATTCCACTGTTTTACCTGACCTGGTCCCAACATCTCCCATTGGTTTTGCTGTTCACTGACTTGGGCCATGTTTCCAGGATCTGAATATTGAGACAAGAAAGGAATTCCTGGTCCAGTGGTATTTGGGGAGTTCACCAAACCCCTTGCATTCCAACCTGGTCCTTCCAACTGATTATTCTCATGGAAAGCTTTGGGTATTTCTCTCCTATGATATGTCAGACCGTCAGTCCTGTATCCCAAATGATTCAGCCATAATGTTGAGTTCCCAAACCCCATCGGCTGTCCTCACCTGGTGTTCACCCCTTTCTTCAGGTACTATTAACAGCCTGCAGTCCAGATCAGTGGGTGGAAGTCATCTCGACTCTTCCAGATCCTCATAACTTGGAGTAGTAGTATTTCCCATAGATCTACAATACTCCTTTGCCACCTGAGCTATTTTCTGCTGGTCCCAAAATTGACTGGTATAACTGTAACACCCAATAAGGTCGTCTGCTCTTGTGTATCATCCTTGTTCCACTTTATCTAGTAATGATAATGTAGGAGAGTTTAGCATTCTCCTCTTTTCATTATCCACTATTGTATTGAGCAGAAAATTGATTTGAGAGTTTTGTATTGACTCGAGATGCCTCATGGTGGCCTTGTTCACCATTTCCATTCATTTGGGATCCATAATCAGTTGTGATAGCCATAGGGCTCCTTTGCATACTTCTTTCAACTGGAATATTTCATTATTTATTCCATTAGGTAGCTGGGAAGGTCATTGCATCAAATGTTTCTGAAAATAGGCAGCTAGTACCTAGAAATTGTCCTTTGTTTCTGGGTCTCAACCATTAATAATTCAAATATAGTGTTGCATTGCCTTTATTAATTCAAAACATGTGCATTGATTGATTTGAAGTAGATCAACCAATTGATGTATTAATTCTGTTGATGGTACGACACAAACATTCAGGTAGAGAGGAGACATTAAGGAACTCTCGCAGTTCCAACTCTGTGTCTCCTTCACAAATTCTTCTGTCATTGGAGGAGCAGGCAACGGACTGCTTTGCTCCAGCAATGAGACGGTTCTTCTACTTATATCGGGGATTGGACTCAACAATCCCTGAGCCTGTATTGCATCGCTTTCTACTATCGGAGTAGACCATTTTAAATTGAATGGAGACTGTGGGCCCCTTAATGAGAGTGGACCTGATGGGTATAACCCCTGACTTGTCTCTTGTTCTGATTGTTGCAATGCAAATTTAGATTCTTCTTCTCTTGGTGTGAGAGGAAGTGGACATCTGATATGTTCTAATGGGGAGATGACCTCATGTCTTGCTCCTATGGATGTATATTGTGATCCTCTCATCCCAAATGTGCTCATTTAGACTCACACAAAACTGACCAACAGCTGGCTGAGGAGGCAGAAGTTTCATTTTTCATTAGCACTTGACACTGCAGGTTCCAGGAACTTTCCAATAGTTGGGTAGCAACAAATGCCGAACTTGCTCAAAACAAAGATGGAGTGGCTCAATTGTTGTCTCAGAATCAGGAACAATTGGAGATCATCAATAATCTGAAGGAGGAGTTGAAAGAGTCTTATGAGGAGTTAGGATGCATAACTTGGTGACTTGACAAGATGGATTTGTTATTGTCTACTCAAGCTTACTTGATTGAATTGCAGAAGAGAGATTTATTAGAGATGGATAACCTAAAATGTAGGTTGAACTTGGTATTAGTTGCTCAGAAGAATCAAGTGGACTTTGAACAGCTTTTCAGTGTCAAAGTGCATGTCTCTTTTGTCCTTGCTTTTCTGTTGCTTATTTTCTACTTCCAGGATGCCCCTCTAAGGTTTCACAAAATGTTGGAACACATCAATACATTAGAGCAAGAGAACGGAGGTCTGACTCAGGCAAATGAGGGCCTGGAATGCCAGCTTAGGGAGAAAGAGGAGACTGTGGGAATGAGGGGCAAGGCTCGTCTCACTTCTCAGCAGAGCATTCAAGAGCATCAGCATGAGAATTTGACTCTGGAAGCTCATACTCATTTCTCACAGGAGAATGTGGACTTCCTGCATTCACAAGTGGTTTCCCCTTCCAACAGTCAGAATCAACTTTGGGAGATCCTCACTAAACAGGATAGGGATTACCAGGAGGCTATTGTGGCTCTCAGAATCTTGGCTAATTGGGTCCAAGATTTGCATCACTCAGATGCCTCTGATTTCCTTCAGCTTTTTGGGATCAATTCAGAGGCAGGTTATATCATCTACAAGGTGAACTTGTATCTTTGATTGACTGTGAACCTAGCAACAATCCTAAAATAGCCATCAAACAACTTTTCAGCTTCAGGCTCTCTTGGACACCCTGATTACTCAAAGTTATGCATCTTTCCTCCAGTCCTCATATTATGTGGCTTCCCAAATTCAATATTCAATCCATGCCCATTGTTGTCAAGCTCTTGCCATTCTGCCCAAATACCAGCAGAAGAACCATTCTGATATGCCCTTCCTTTCTGGAAGTGTTCCCTTAGCTCCCTTCTCTTCTCCTCCCTCACCCAAAGCACTGTTGATGTCCCCTTTCCCTTCCATGCTCACTGCTCATTGATGGGACCAAATTGATACTCTGTATCCTCCTGCTATGCCTATTGCTTCTCCCTCTGGTATGGAGAAATTCCTCAACCATGTTCAAGATGTCCTCTGACAGTCCCTACAACTCTCCTACTTTTACCTACAATTCAATTCTCAATGGACCCATGACTCCTTCCTCCACTACCTATTCTCTTTCCCCTTCTGATGTACAACCTGTATTTCTTTGTCACAAAGATGGCAACATTTTTTGTTTAATCTCCAAAGTCCCTCTGTATATGAGCTGACATGGCAGAGAGTTTTGTATGAGTAGAGTTTTTGTTACTTTCCCTTTGTTACACAATCTAAATGTCCAATCGTTTGAATTTTTTTAGTGAAAATGTTGTCCAAAAGAAATCAATGAGTTAAAAGAAAAAATATAGAGTTTGAAAAGAAACTAGATGAATTAGAATAAAATGCAAATAGAAGAAAAGCTTGTTACTCTTGGGAAAAATGAAAGAAAGACAGAACATTGGAAACTTTGTTGCACTTGCACAAGTCAGAAGGATTTAGAGATCAGAAGAAACAAAACATCAATAAGCATGTTGCACTAGTGCATTTATACCCCCCTTTAGACTTGAGTTTCTCATTTTACTCATTGTTCTGCCTCCCATAGTAGTTCCTTGACTACCTGGTCTTGCTGAATTAGTTTTTCCAGGTGTGTTATATGTTCCACAAGAGGCTTTCATTTCCAATTGTGCTGTTTGTGCCAGTCACTCAGCAATTGCAAGCTCTCTGCCATGCTGTCCCATTCTATCCATGAATTATATTCTTCCCCATATCCTTTCCACTTTACCAGATATTCAATTTTGGTGTTTCATCCTGCAATTGGTCTACTGTTGATAATTTTTCTACTTCATGTTCTGGTTCTCCCCTTATTTGAATGGGTGGTGGTGGTGAATTTGTTCAGCAGAAGGGATCTGGATAATGTGAATGCAACTGATCCACATGAGATACATTATGGATCTTCTGCATGTCACCTGGTAGGTCTAGTCAGTATGCATGAGTTCCTATCCTTTCCAAAATTGTATATGGTACACTCCATTCAATTGTAATCCAATTCCTTTATTGTTCATCTGGTTCATATATTTTCCATGTTTAGCCATACTTGTTCCCCTTTTTCCCACTCTGGTGGTATTTGTCATTTTCAATTATAATTTTCTTCCACACTTCTTTGTGCTATTTGAATTCTCTCTTTTAAGTACTTCTGAAGTATTTGTAAGTCTTTTGCAACATTATTTGCCTCCAAATATTGGGCTTCTTTCCAATTTATTGTCAGCCTGGGATGACAGCTAATTTGCAAAGAAGGGTGACATGTGTCATTATAGACAAATTCCACTATCAGAAGGAGGAGATCTTAATTATCCTGATCATAGGAACAGTGGTAGTATCCAATGCCTGCGAAAAATTTCGGCACTTATTTGGGTGCTTTGTATGAAAAAAACTTCGAAAACATGGCAAGGGCAGATAGTATAGCAATGACAAGGTATTCCGCATGGATTAATAGAGATAAAATGCTTAGAATGCTAGTCTCTTTAATATGTTCTGCCCCATTTTGTACAATATATCCTATTAACAAAGATATGGTTAAAGTTCAGTCATAATTAGCAGATAAATTAACAAGAAAGAAAAATGAAGGAGTATAGGGCAGAACATTTTTTTTGTTGAGGGAAAATAAATAAGTTTCTCTCTCAAAGTTTTGTAGCCAGGGGGGGTTATACACTACAAGTCAATTTCGCAAGATTTGGCTGGGACTTAGGCAAAAGTTGTGATTACATCATGTATAAAATCTTGCTTTGGTCACATACCAATCCTTCCCCCATTCATTTTCCTCTTCCGCTGAGGCCATATGCCCTCATTTCTATTGCTTATACTTCTATCAACACTTTGCTCCATGGCTGCAGCTTCAAAATTGTCACGGCTTGCCGGTTATCACTGTAAACCTTGATCCAGCTATATTTTCTGGCGCTTAATTGCTATATGCCTCTCACAACAAATTTTGGCTCTAATTCTATGATTTAAAATATATAAGATATTAAAAACACATTAATTTGATGTTATATCTATTTTACTATACTGTAGAAGCAATACTGAAGGCAAACAAAGTAGTTGAGTACGATTTGCCATGTTTTCACAGGAAACCTTGCTTAGTCAGCTCACAGATTCTTCACAGGCATTGAACACTACCAGGAACAGTAGATTTGTAAGTATTTCTCCAATGACTGATTTGTCCTTTCAGTTTGACCATTGGTTTGTGGATTGTATGCTGTCAATAGTCTTGCTTCTATTCCTAGCACTTTGCACAATTCTCCCCAGAATTGCAAAATGAACAAGTTTCCTCGGTCAGAGACTATATCTAGTGGAAGGCCATATTTTGAGAAAACATGTTGTATGAATATTGTCACAAATTTCAGTGCATCATCTGTTGTATGGCATGGAAGGTAAATGGCCTGTTTTGTTAATTGGTCTACTACCACTAGAATCACATTGAATTCTTCTTCTCCCACTTTTGGAAGTTGAACAATACAATCCATTGATATAGAACTCCAAGGCTGTTCTCCAATTGGAAGAGATTTTAAGTTTCCATATGGTTTGTTTGATCTAGCTTTTGCATGGATACATGCATGACAACTTTGGATGTGGCAATGGATATCTCTTGAACTATTCCTCCAAAAGAATACTTGATTAATGAGTTTTCTTGTTTTCTTTTTACCTGGATGTCCTCATAATTGGTGGTCATGATATGCAGCTAAAATGTCCCTGCACAAAGTGATTTTATCAGGAACATATATTCTTCCTCTGCATTTTAGTAGACCTTTCTCAAAAATGAATGGGGATTCTTCTCCCAATACGATTTCCTTGCATACTTCCTTCATGAATGGATCATCTGGTGTTTCATGAACTCTCACTATTAGCAAGTCTTTGTTCATCATTATGTGGGCAATTAGCTGTTACAGTGGAATAAGTATTTGTTCCCTTCTAAATTTAGCCATATTCCACTCTGCTCCTTTCTTCAGATATACATCAGAATGCCTTGTCAGTGCATCAGGTTTTGAGCCTAGAGTTCCTGGGCAATAATTTATTCAAAAATCATTTCCTGGCAATGATTCTGACCATTGAGCTTGTCAAGTAGATAGTTGTTTTGTAGTTGTGAAATACTGTAGGTTGTTGTGATCAGAGTATACCTGTATTGCAAAGCATAATCCTTTGCAGTATGCTAATGGGCCCAATTTAAGCCCAGGCATGTAATTGATGAAAATTGATGATTTCACCTTTGCATTACACATGCTGGCTGCAGTAATTATGATCTGACAGCTAAAGTCTACAATTACACTTGGTGGTGGTAACCTTAATGAAAATGAAACTATCCAAAGAAAGGGGATCCATTTTATAGAAAGGTATACCATTACCATTCAACACAGGATCAATCAGGTTGACTGAATTGTCCTGGTATTGCAGAACCTTTGACAATGCATCCCTTGCACCCTTTGACAAGAACAAACCTCATTAGTGGTGAAGGTTTCTCAACTACCTTTGGTGAAGATGTCCCTGCTGGTCACACCAACATTGTTGCTCTGCTGCCTCTGACAATCAATAATCTGTAAGTGTCTTTCCTTAATGGGTCAGTGAGTGACTTGAATCCCATACTAATTAATTATTCCAGATATGCTGACTCTGTTTCAGACCGAGCCTCTACTTTCAGGGCACTGGGGATAAGTCCAACAGAGAGGATCTCCCTTTCTGGCTCATCCCAGTTCCAGACATCTTCACTGTCTGACTGGAACCAGCTGCTTTGAAGGTGAATATACAGAACTTTCTTGCTTGGCTGGCTCATCAGTTGGCATAGTCAATAAGTTCCTCCTTCCTTCAGAAGGGGGTACTTATTGGGATCTATATATATTATCATCTTGCTTGTGTTGCAGTCTTTGGACCCTTTTTTCAATTTTAGTGACAGTAGCAAATCTGTGGTCTTCAAAAGACCAATTTGGTATCTCTGTTCATAGTCCAAGAGGGATGTGGTCAGAACTGACATGTTGGTCTTTGACAAAGGCTTTGCAAAGGAGTCCAAGGACTTTGTTAATGTCACCAATGTCATACTCCCTAGCCATCCACCTATGGAAATCACAGGGAAGGTGATTGAAATGAGAGACTGGAGAGGACATTTCTCAGTGAATGAGGGATCAAGAAGAACATCCATTTTGGAATATGGGTGTATGGTTCTGAGAATATCAGATGGATCACTTGTCAAAACCATGGTGAATGTCAATGAACTGGTGCCAAGGCTCCAAGATAAAAACCAGAACCAATGCACAACTGCAATGAGACTTTGCATACTCAGAGACTGGGTAATGAACATACATCTTGGAGAAGTCAGGACAGTGTACAACATACTGACCAACAGTTTTAATACTGTCAAAGCTCGTTTTGAAGGGTCATAGAAGGTCATCTGGCCACATGGGCATTTGCCAGTCACTATACAAACAATGGAAATGGGAAATTGGTGATCCCATGTCTGGGGGCTGGGGGACACAATTGCAAACTGTGTCTCCAGAATGAAACAGCTTGTTTCAATAATGATCCCTGCCTGCAAGAGGGGTACCCACACTGGGAAGAGATCCCATATGCTTACACTCAGTGAATACTGCTGAGTTGCAGGCAAGTGAAGCAACAAGTTGGTTACGAGAGGGAAAGGTTCCTTCAAATAGTTGCCTTTCATATTCCTGATGAATATTGAGAGAGGTCTGCTGCACAGCCACCTCAGATAATTTGAAGGTTCAATGAGAATGGACTAACCAGTCTGTGTTTCCAATTATGGGGTTCAATGACCTGAGCAAAGGATCTTGATAGGTGAAAAACTCATCAGAATCATCTAAATAGGAAAACTCATCTGATGAAGAATTCTCTTTGTCAGCAAGCTGATCAGTGAGGACTCTAACAAGTTTACTGGCTCAATGAAGACCTTTGTTGTGGCCAACATCAGCCCATCCAGCAACCCGCTCAGTTTCAAGATTGTAGAGCTCAGATGAAACTTGACCATGACAACCTTGCTGGTACCAGGCACACTCAATGACATCATTCAAACAAAATGGACATTCATTGTGGCTAGGAAGCCAGTCACTGGGGAAAGCAAGATCAATCAGAGGAATAATGGAGAAAGGGGTTTCAGTGAGAAACCACCTATTTTGTTGCTCCAGTCACATATGGTGACAGAATGCAGCCTCTCAGATACATCAAGCAATGGAATAAGAGCTGACAAAGTCCAGGAAAGAAGAGAAGCTCATGCAACACATGAGGTGCTGGACACAGTATTTGTAGACAGGAGCTTCCTACTGGTCCTCAAGATCATAGAGGTTTTGAAAAATAGACCCATCATTTGTTTTAGGTCAATGAAAGTTCTGAATGTTGTCATCACAATGAGGCCTCTTGAGACTGGCTTGCTTGTCAGCACTGGCCTGTCCCTGAAACTGTTGGTTATGTCTTAGAGAAAAATCATGGAGAAGACAACATATGTTGGGACAATTGGGACCTTCATATGGACAGTCCTTCAATGAGATGTCAGAACAATGGAGTGTTGAAAAGATCTCTTGCTTACCTTTTTCTTTTTGAAGGAGAGTACAGCAGTCTTAGACTTTGTAGACTCCCCATTCTGAATAAAAGATACAGTGGTCAGTAAATGATTGTGTCAATGAAGTAGGATCTTTACTTTGGCATCTGTGTCAACACCTTCTGTGTGGCTAACTATCTCAGGATCAGAGTCATTAGCTTCCTTGTCTTCATGGGAAGTCTTAGACTTGGATCTTCACTCAATCTGTCATTACAGTTGGTGGATCACAGTGAAAGGTGTTGACAAAGCTTTTTCTGAATCTCAGCTGCTTGAGCAGCACTGAGGTGACAGTCTTGAAGGAACTGGAGAAAGGCAGCACATTTTTCATAGTGTTGCACTCCAACTGCCTTGTAAACAGGCTTGGCCAAATTGAGGCAAAGCTTGTAGGCATTGAAGTAGTCCTTTTGTTTGGTAAGATCTTTGGCAACTGGCTTTGTCTATGGGGACAGTTAGCTAACCATCTTAGTTTGGGGGAATGTCATACCAAAGCAGTCAACATCTTTTTGACAGCTGGTTTGTGTTCCTCCTCAGTGAAGTCTACTTCAACAAGGTTCTGAACCATACCCTGGGCCTTCTTAATAGCTGACAAATAGATGTCATACTCAGATTGAGCAGTGATGACAGTGGTTGCAGACATGTTTACAGCAAGCTGGCAGATGGAGATGCATTCAAAGAACTGATGAGTAAGGTGAAGTCAGAGACTATGAGCTTTGCCTGCAAAAAATTCAGTACTTATATGATTTTGGTTAACACTGCTCAATGAAGTAGTTGTGACTGGTCAGGTGAACCAGTTAAACAATGGGTCAAAGCTGACCTTGGAACTGGAGATGTAGTCTTTGAACTGTAATGCATTAATGCAAATTTTGGTTGCCTTATGACTAGTGTTGTAGTGCACAGTGATATCCGATGGAGCCACTGGCCAAGCATGTCAACAACTCTTGTCTCCAAGCTGATGAAACATGAAGTCAATGAATCATGGACTTGATTTTTGTCCCAAGTTCAATCACCTCTGCACTTATGAGTGCATGGAATGAAATGGAATGCTGAGTTTTGTTCTGGTGAATTTTGTGCCTGATCCTAGACAGGCAATTTTATATTACTCACATAATATCAATGAGTCAAACTGAATAGTGGGATACAGTATTCATCATTGTAATCATACCGCTAAAGCTGTTACTGCCTCAGACATAGTTTGATTGTACCAAAGTGACATCAGAATGTGGTCAGCTGGTCAATCAGCTAATCTGCAACAAACTGCTGTGGAGTTGGCTAATGGCTTTCTTGGGCATGGATTGTTCCATATTTGGACATTATCCACCTCAGATCATGGGTTCCAATGAAACATCAGGCCATCAGTAAAAAATTTTGATTGCAGTGTACAGCCAGTTGCATAATGTTTTGCAGTTATGATTTCTTCATTCCCTGTTTATTTGTATTTACCATTTTGATCAGCTGCCATATCTGGTGCATTCACCAACCCCATTATCAGTACTGACCTACAAAAATGAATCATTCAAGATGAAGTTCAGTGTATATTTGAGGTGAGGTGAGGAAAAGGAAGGGCTTCGATGTCAAAGTCAGTGCCAAACTCAGTCCTGCCCAGCTCCAATTCGGACCAGGTATGGCAGCAGATCAAAAATGCAAATACAAATAAACAGGGGATGAAAAAATTGTAACTGCAAAACATTACAGCCATTTGCAAAAAGTTTCACCCACTTGAGTTTTCAACAGCTGTTTATCTGTATTTACTCATCCTATACATTTTGAGGCCCAGGCCCACCAAATTGTACAGAACAACCATCTGACATTGCTATCTTAGGGCATACTGGCACTTGAATTATATAAGAATCCTATCAAAATACTAAATACAAATAAACACAGGTAGAAAACTTGAGGGGACAAAACTTTTTGCAAATGGCTGTATGCAATCAGCTGTAATCACTTCTTCTTCAATGTTCAACATTCAACCTACATTTGTTTCCTCCCTTCCAACCCTTGCCTCCTCTCTCCTCCTCTCTCACCCTCTCTCACCTTTCTCCCCCTCCCCCTCCCTCACTCCTTCTTCCCCTCACCCTCTCCCACCCCCTCAACCTCTTTCACCCTCACCCTCTCTTACCCCTTCACCCCCTTACATTTCCTCACCCCCTTTTTCCCTCACCCTCCCTCACTCCTTCTTCCTTCTTATTCCTTACCCCTTCTCCCTCTCACTTTCCCTCACTCCTTCTTCCCCTTGCCCTCCCTTACCCCTTCTCCCCCTCACCTTCTCACCCCTTCTTCCCCTCACCCTCCCTCACCCCTTCTCTCCCTCACCCTCTCTTATCCCTTCTCCCCCTCACCTTCCCTCATCCCTTCTCTCTCTTCCCATCTCTCCCCCTCTCTCACCCCCTCTCACTTCTTTTTCCCTCACCTTTCCTTTTCTCCTTTCCTTCTCCTTTCTTGTCAAAATGGTGCAAGTTTTGCTGAAATCATATGATGGGGATGTCATTCATGTGATTGGTCCGTGCACCTGGGAAAGTAGCATGTGACCAATGTTGATATTTAATCCAGGATTGCCTTGAGTTTGGGCTTTACTTCTTTCTTTTCTCAACCACTACCTTTCTTAACTGCCTTTGTTTCAAGTTGTTTCCTTTTCTCCTTAATCTTTTACTGGGCTCTGAAGGGTGAAAGTGAGCTGGAGGGTGAGGGTAAAGGTGAAAAGGTTGAGAAGGCTGAGGCTGAGGCTGAGGAGGGTGAGGGTGAGGAGAAAGGTGAGGAGGAGGAGAAGGGTGAGGAGGAGGAGAAAGGTGAGGAGGAGGAGAAGGGTGAGGAGGGTGAGGGTGAGGAGGAGGGTGAGGAGGAGGAGAAGGGTGAGGAGGAGGAGAAAGGTGAGGAGGAGAAGGGTGAGGAGGAGGAGAAAGGTGAGGAGGAGGAGAAGGGTGAGGAGGAGGAGGAGGGTGAGGGTAAGGAGCAGATGAAGGAGCAGGGTAAGTAAGGGCAAGAGGAGAAGAGGCAAGGTGAGGAGGGGCAAGAGAAGGGTGAGAAGGGGCAGGGTGAAGGGTGGGGTGAGAAGGGGCAGGGTGAGGGTGAGCAGAGACATAAGGAGGGTAAGGGTGAGCAGGAGCAGGCGAAAAGTGAAGAGGGGCTGTGAGGGTAAGAGTGAGGAGGGTATGGTTAGCTGCAAATGTACCATTCCATTGAGCCACAAAATGTGATATTGTAATGTCTAATATTGTAAAATTATGACATTTAAGATCAAAGAAAATATAATCTGATTGCAAAATTAATGACTTTTCTAAGATTTTTCCACAGTTGCTCAGGCTTTCCCAGGGCTTTCCCAGGCTCTACCAGGCTCTTCCAGGCTTTCACATGCTATGTCAGGCTTTCTAGAGATACTTAAGGCTTTATCAAAGCATTTAAAAGAGCTCTCATGGATCCTGAAATGTCACAGGATTTGGGAAGTGTCTCCTGGCTACCCTGGTACCCTAGCCACCCTAGGCCACCTTGACAGCCTCCAGAATCTCAGATCATTTCCCACTAACCAAGGTGGAGGGGACTTTTTCCAGATGCAAGGGTATATTCAGTCTGATTGATAGCTACAGCTACAGTGCCTCAAAAAATTGTCCACATATTTGGTACTTTTGAAAAGATTGTTAATTTCTGAGTCACATGTTAGATTTCATAAATAATGGTTGGTGACAGCTATGTAGCACTACATCTGTACTTTATGTGCCACTTTGGACTTTTCAATTTAGGTCAAAACTCATCAAGTTATGAGCTATTTAACTTCATAAGTCATGTGGACAATTTTTTGACATGCAACTTTACAACAGAGTGCAGTTCAGTACTTGGTATGACCTCCTTTTGCCTTCAGAACAGCTCCAAGTCTTCTAGGCATGCTCCTCATTAACTTCTGACAATCTTCCTCTGTAATCTCTTCCCATATTTCTGCTCCTCTGTCCCATGTTTCCCAAACTCCAGTGGGTGGTGTGTCATATTCATTGAGTTTGTTTTTGACAGTGGTCCAAAGATGTTCAATGGGATTGAGATCAGGAGACTGTGGAGGCCAGTCTAAGCAGTTAATATGATGGTCAATTAACCAATTGGTGGCCAGTTTTGAGGTATGCTTGGGATCATTATCCTGCTGAAAAAAGGCTATCTCTGGATCAATGGCCAATATCTCCATGCTCTCCAAGAGATTGTTGTCCAAAATGTCCACATATTGCTGCCCATTCATTCTCCCCTCCACCTCTACCAATTTTCCAGTTCCTTCCCACCCCATACAGCCCCACACCATGATGTTTCCTCCCCCATACTTTACTGTCTGCTGGATGCCTCTCTCCCCCAATGGTTCCCCCTTTCTTTTCCACACATACTGCTGTCCATCTGACCCAAATCTGTTGATTTTGGTCTCATCTGACCAAATTACCCTCTTCCAGTCATCAACAGTCCAATCCTTGTACTTCTGAGCAAAGATCAATGAGCCTTCTTCTGGGCAGGGGTGAGTCTAGGCTTCTTCTGCTTTTTTCTGGTGTCTATGTTGGCTTTGTGCAGAGTGTTTCTGATGGTCTGGGTGGAGACAGGCTGGGAGTGAATGGGGTTCATGTTTCTGGTCACCTGAGCAGCACTTTCAGCCCTGCCTGTAGTAACTTATGCTCATCAGTGGCAGAGAGTTTCTTGGGACATCCTGCTGGATGGTTCTCTTTGTCTGGGACCACTTCCTTTGCCAGGGAAGCAATCTTTGACTTGGATACACCAGTCTGAGCAGAGATATCCCTAGTGGAAGAAGAGGTTTTAAGCAGAGAGAGGACATTGTCAAGTTGAGTAGAAGTGATGGGCTTCATGATTTAATGAGGGCTAGGGAGGATAAACAAGTCACCTTATATGTTTGTGGAAATTAAACACTTGTGCCTAATGCAAGCAATAGAAGCATCATTTAAACAAAAAACACCCTTATAAACACATTCTCAGTGAATTTTTAGTCTCACAAAGTATGTCAATACAATAAATTCCTGAACAGTTCAATATTGTAGGTGCTGGGACAGATTTTTCTAAGTGAACAGTTTATGCACACTCACAGCGAAAGCTATTTCTCCCAAAAAGCTTATCAGATGCCTTCTTTTCAGATTCTAATGTGCCTGACTCCAGTTACAGCCCTTGGCACATACATCCAGGCTCTGAGATTTTCCTCGGCATAAGTAGAGAGCTCCTTCCGCAACTTATACTTCTTGAGAAAGTCTACTGTAAAGTCTTTAGTAGACATGCAAAACTGTGACTTAGTAGCCTCCATCTACTCCGATGCTCTGTTACAAAACTGATCAGGTATGAAGTTAGGCAGCAACCAATTCATATACAGATTATTTCCTGTAGAGTATTGAAGATAAGGGTAAGAAGACAAGGTACAATCTTGGAATCCTTTTGAAAAAAAGCATTGTGAAAGTTTTGAAGCTCGCGTGTGTCGAATCAAGTAATGTGCACATGAACTCGAAAGGTGATATATCAAGCTGTGAGAGTGTATTTAGTGCAGACTTTAGTTTTGACATGCATACGGCAGATGAAGTGACTTGAGATTCTGGGCAAGAAACCCTTGGGAAAGCAGGGACAAGAGGTGACAGTGCAGGTGAATCAGCTAATAATTTGCTCTTGGAACCAATACTCTTGTCAAACAGGCTGGATTTGGGAGTTTCATAGAGAGTTTCTGGTTAGCTTGTAACCTCTGAGGAAGAATAATCAAGACCTGGGGTATAAACAGCAATGGTGGACTGATGGTGTTTTGAACAAGCTGGGATAGACCATGACAGAGAATCATATCGTGAAGAGAAAAAATGGCTCTTTGATGTCAATACCTGCAAGAGGAGTCAGAGGATGGGATGGCAATTGTGTGACATCTGTATAGAGCAACAATGAAGAATCTGCAGTATCCGATTGATGGGAATTCTGTGCAGAAGTATTGGGTAATGCAGGTAATTTGGATGACAGTGAAGGCTGCTTTCTCTCAAGCTTTTGTTTAATTGTTTCCACTTTGGAGGAGGCCAAAAGACAACGGTGGCTGCGCAATCAGTGACTGTAGATTAATCAGGGACTCGGGTACTTCCTCCGCAACAATTTGCTTCCAGTTTTCCAAGCCTTCTAACCAGGTTTCTTGTTTAACAACGACAACCTGTCGAGGGCTTGATTACCAGGTTACGTGTACTGGGTACTTTTTAGTTTAGGTACCGGGCTACATAAAAAGAAAGATATGATGTGACGAATGGAAGTTTTCCTCGTGTGCCCCGGAACTTTAGCAAGGACACCACCCAAACGGTGTCTCAAATCATGGGGCCATGGTCGGGATTTTACAAACATGTCATATCCTTCCAATAGAACAATGCGTTCATGTTCACTAGGACGTAGGTGGCTTTCCTGAAGGAATATAATACTATGATCTTTGAGATTCTTAGTGAAGTCAGGGCAGTCGAGTTTCAGTCTGAGGTTTCCTTTCACATTCCACATTTTAACATTCAAATCATGCACAGAACGAGTCGCGACAGAAGAGTCTATTGCGGTATTGGGTATGTAGTACCTATGCAAATGAGGCACATTTTCCGCTACTGGCTGTATGGAAGACAATGATATAACATGAGAAATATTATGTCAAAGAGAATTTGACAGGCTGGGATCGGCTAAAAATCCCTTATAAAATTAATATTTTCATATCCGGTCGGACCGGGCACCACATTCATCCACACATTGTAGAAACTCTGGGCCTGATTCTGGTATTTGAATGTAATGTGCAGACAATTAGATCCATGCATCCCAGCCCAAGTGCGAGAAGTAACATTAGGATTACCAATCATGCGACCCGGTGCTTTCGCGACATGAGCCCTAGCGGCCGCATTGGCGGTATCAATAGATCCGAAGTTGAGAGGACCAACGGTCACACCCCACTAGTACGAACAGGCCCAAGAGTCGATGGAGCAGGTGGGACAGCAGGGGTCGGCACAGCAGAGGTGACCGCGGATGGAGCAGCCGGTGCATTCGGAACTGCAGTGTTTGGGGCAACGGGACCAGCCATGGTTGGAGCAGTGGGAGCTGTGGTGGTCAGCGCAATAGGAGCAGCCATGGATGGGGCACCAGTAATAATGCTGGGTGTGGAAGTTGAAGGGAAAACGACCGGCGCGAGGGGAATCCCTTGAGTCGAAGTCCCATCAGAGGGTTTGACATATGTGGAAGCTGGCTGTTGGAGGAGAGTAGTGGAAGTGCGAAGGTCAGAATGACCTTGGATAGCAGCGTCGAGCCCACCACCAATGTCTGAGATGGCAGATGATAGACAGGAGGTTGCAGTGGATAGATCATCGATCCTGTGTAAAATGACATTGTTCGCCGATAGCGGAGAAGCTACCGGCGTCTCGATACCATTACCAGTACCACTCTGCAAGGAAGAGACCGCAGCGCTCAACGACGAAACCGTACTATTTAGATTTTCAACCGCGCGCACAGTCGTCATGATATCAGGTCCTCCGACCTGCTGGAATAGCTCATGCATAGCCGCTAATTCCACCTGACGTTCCTTGCGTTCATCCTCTAATTTCGCCGCAATATCTGGATGACAGTGAGACTGTCAGCTGCTGCCAACTTTTACTTTTGGCAACAATTTCATTCTATCTCGCCCGTTTCCGTTGTTCCTAATGCGGGCCTGCTGCGTAATATTAACCTATCTATCTATCTACGATTATCGATTTCTTCATAAATCGATCCATAGTTGGACACATAGAATGTTGAAGCAAGGCGACGGGGTTACTATTCACCGATCTCTTCCCAACTCATACTGCAAGTTGACGCGATGTAGGCGGAGTAATATTGGGCGGGTGTAGATGTCCGAGGAGAGTGCCAAGCCATCAGGGGCATACAAAGTAGATCCATGATTGGACACATAGAACGTTGGAAGAAGGGACGGCATTACTATTCACTGATTTCATCCCGATTTAAACCACCAGTGGACGCGATGTATGCAGTGTAATGCCGGGCGGGTATAGATGTCTGAGAAAAGTATTAAGCCATCCTGAGGGGCATACGAGACAGACTCCCACTCACCATACCCTGCCTTTCCTGCTTTGGTAGCTTGCAGCACCGTACGTTGCAGTGTGAATCAGTAAGGAATGGGTGAGTAGTAACATTTTGGAACGGTGAAAAATGGGAGAGTAGCAACCCTGTCCCCTCGTATCAAAATTTTACACCTCAATTGTTTTTTGCATCGATGAACGTTAGTCGAATACCGGGTCATTTGAGTTTTCACATTCAACCTGATCTGTCGGAAATGAGCGGAAGATACAGCGAGATCGAAACACATAAGGCAAAGGGGATATTTAATACCTGAGAAAATCGCTTCGAGGCTTCATTGATTTCTCAAACATGAGGCATTCGAGGGTTGAACTTTGTCAAGGAATATTGATAAATGGAAGCATGAATAAATGAAGATAGAGGTCCTGGCCGTCGACATGCTGTTCTGAGTCGACATTCACTACCCCCCATATCAAACCAGAACGTCGGCACTCAAATGACGTCGCATCATTGGAGCAATTTCTGTATCTGTCCTTTGTTTCTACCTAAATTAGGAGTAACTCGGAAATCGAAGGGTTCACGACAATTGATACCTAAGATGGTACAATCTTGGCTATCATTGATCACTTACCGAAAAAGCCACCCTTTGTTTCGTTCACTAACTTTGGCTTCACATTTCCTCATTAGTTCTTTTCGCTGCTCGGCAACAGTATTTGGGTCGGCAGCTCATTGAGGGCTTATAAAAGACCCCGGATTGCACCTGCCATCCAACTCCCAAGTCGCTCTCATCGCACTTTCCTGATCACACTAGCTTAACCTTACTTTCCAAATGTCTCCACCTGCTGCCGGAAACTACTACATCAAAAATAAGGCCTCTGGGTACTATGTGACCTCGGATGGCAAAGACTCCTCCTCGACCGCAGTCCATACCACAAAACCTAATGGCGATCTTGATGACAAGTTTGTGAGTGATCCGTTTCTCATGTACTACTTCTCTCCTTCTCCCTCATCTGAGATGAATATAGGTCTTCAACTTGAGGAAAGGAGATAGCGACCAGTATTTTATCTCCGCCAATTATTCTGGGGCCAATGTGCCAATGTGCGAAATTTCATGCCATCAGGGATTCACACTGGAAGGAAACAGAATCCTGAAATACATTCTTTAGATCCAACCGGGTTCCACTGTCATCTGGACGACCAATGGGCAGGTATTCAGAATCTTGGATGCTGGTCCTGGACTCTACAAGTACAATCCAGCTTTTGTTCAAATGACGATGTCACTAATCCCACCCTGCATTCTGACAATTCCAGCATCCGCTTGCTAGGAGAAAACCGCTTCTGGTATGATGATGTTGCGTCAATTCAACCCTTTCGCACGGTAAGTTGGAGATACTCTTCTACCTTCCAGTTCTCATCAGTTATAATATGTAGATCCTCCTCAATACCGGTAGGACTGGGGATGCCTGCAACTGGATGCTCCAAGCTGCGTAAACATTGCTCTGTATCTTGCCAAACAAGGAAGGAAGAAAGGAAAAGAAAAAACAACCAGTTTCTTGTATATCAATACCGCAAGTTGTATGAAGTGTGATATCAATTGTTGCGTTTCTATTGAGCAGGGTGACCCACGAGTGATAGACGTCTCGCGCAAATAAGGAGCAGTCCTCAAAATCAACGAAGCTTGCTCTTGATTATTTAAATACCTGAGAACACTTGAGATCCGACTTTAACTAAATGTTACATCAGACGACCCTCGCCTCGACTTTTTGACATCTTGGACCCTTCCTAAGCACCTTGGTTCTCTAGCTCATCACCGTCCCAGGATTACCCATACATACATTAATTACTGGGAGATCTACTTTGCTCCATGTTCCATTGGTGTAATTACTATTGATACCACTTTCCATTGATTCATAGGCTGCCATCATGCTCAAGCCTCAGTGAGTCAGAGGATTGACGTTGCTTCTCTTAGTGGGGTAGGGAGCCAAAAAGTGCTCTTGCAATTTCGAAGCCGAACTGAGCGACATATGCTTGACACAACTTCAAGTAAGACTCAGGGCAAGAAGTAGTTGAAATATCATAGTACATTTTTATGCACTGCTCTTCAATGTTCCTTGTTGCTTCACTCTTCGTTGTTGGAGATGAGTGACCAGGAACAGATTGAAGCAGATTGGCAGGCAAACCTCTCAATTCACTCTCTCTCAGAGTAGCAGGTGCCGGAAGACACCATAGAGGACATGATTTAAGCAGATTATGGTACACAAAAGCCATATTCATTATAGGCCTCTCACCGACAGCATGAGTCGGGGTACGGACAGACAGTAATGTCTCAAAGTTTTAAGGTTTATATAGCGCATGAGTGGAAGATTATGGTAACGTTTCAGCCATAAGTTCACCTACTTAATGCATAACGCCACCCCCTTACATTTTTGAAATTGTAATATACTTTCTCACAATGTGCTGGACTCAATGAATGAATCTTACTTGCGGTGCTGTTTGGGCGCTGTAAACTGACAGCTCATCAGTGTTGCCGCGGTTCGGTTCGGTGTGCGAACCTGCCATTTTTGGTGAACATGAACCTGAACCTCGAGGTCCGGTTCAGCATTTGTTGAACCTTGAACCTGAGGTTCGGTCCAGGTTCAGAACCGGGTTCGAACCTCCGAACCTTCAAAATTCAATTAAATAGATAAGTATTTTTTAAGTTCCACAACTTAGATTTTTGCTACCCATACATATTTATTCACTCAAAATGGGCCTGTCAGGTTGTTAAGCAGTCCTATAGATTGGCTTTTATCTCAATTACTGGGGGCAAGTGTGATGTAATAGCATATCATACAACAAGATTTAAATTTGTTCACTTAGAAACTCAATTGAGGAGCTTTTTTCTACCTTAATTATGAGTTACTAACCTTAGAAGAGATGAAAAAAATCAATTTGCCTCTTTCAGATACATATTTTGGCCTGCAAACTGTTGCAGGTTCGGTTCAGGTTCAGAGGTTCAGTTTCGCACCGGGTTTAGTAGGTTCGCACATCGAACCACGGCAACACTGTGAAAGCCTACTCGCGTTCAAAAACCTTTAGCCACTGCCGGATGTCAGGATCGATAAAGCTGGTGACTTTGACTTGGTACAAATTCCTTCTATTTGGATTGTCCTTATCATACTTGTCCTTCAGCACATTTGATATCAATCGGGGATTGACCGCATTTCTCGTCTAACCACAACTGAACTAGAGTAAGCAAAGAGAGTTGCACAACCAGATCCAACGTGGAACAAAGCTGAAGCGCTGTTTGAAAATATTTGCACATGAACACGAACCCACAGTCATTTTATCTCTGAGAGCATTCCAACTTCATTACCTTCTTTGTATCTATCGCACTGACATGAAACGCCGTGACAGAGATAAGCTCAAAAAGCTGATGGTTCAAAACCCAATGGGAATGGGAATCATATCAAACAAGTATTTATGTATGTAATGGAGTAGATAACTGTGCTATGAAGGGATTGTGTGATGTGTTGAGCTCTTTGGGGTCTTGCGGAGAGGCCACTATGGTTCCTTGAACAGGATCCGCGATCAAGGTGAGATATGCATGGAGCCGGACGTGGGTGATTAGAACCCAAGTATTGGAACTGTCAGTTGTAAGGAGGACCGTAGACGATGTTGCAGAACATCGTCGAAGGTCTTAGTAAATGTGCATTGTATGCATTCACACATTGTGAGAGGGTCGTTAGTGTGTAAAGTCAATGTATTTGTTACTCTCAAGCCATCAATACTTGTAAGTTGGAATTCAAACGGAGTGTGCGCAAAGTAACTTTTCAAGTAACTTTTTTTCCCACCCTTGACAGCTTAACTTGCCGAGTCCCGGCAAAATGTATCTCTCATTAAAACTTATTTTCGACACATTTAACATGTTTTTGGTCTTCATTATAGCATCTGATTGCAGAATACTCTGAATATTAATGTTCCCTGAGTGAACCAAGTGAATTGTATGCCTAATATTGCTGAGACTGCTGTTTACTTTAGCTGTAGCTATCGATTTGACCGAATATACCTAGGGATATATATTGGGTCATTAGCAGAAAGGTGCTAAACTGTCTTTGTTGCAAATACCAGCATGGGGGCACTGGAGGATATGGAAAATAAATGAGCAGCTCAAAATAACAGGTTAACTAGCAATCCAGCTGTGCCGACTCAACTCTGAATTCTAATCTCCCCGTAGTCGCGCTCACATACTGGACTATTCTCATTGTCCTCCATACTTCAAACATATCCTCTTGCTCAAGATGCTTTGTCAATTGGTAAAATATCACTCTACTGATTGGACTATCAACATCTTCATACTTCAAAATTCATTTTTTCATTTATCCCTTGACTCTTGAGAAAATGCTATCCAAATGCCTTATCACAAATGCCTCAATTCTACGAGTAATCA
>KN834854.1:81130-114097 GCA_000827265.1 Collybiopsis luxurians FD-317 M1
ATGCATATTAAGCAGTTGTGCCACTTTAAGTGTGCATTAGACTCCTGCTGACTCAGCCATTAGACAGAAGTGGATTAAAGAGCTGCAGCGATGGATTCTATTCACAATGAGTTGCCTAGGGTCCCCATTGGCACAAGTCCAATTTGTCTTAGCATTTTGGGCAACAAAGTACATCAAAGCATGCACCATAAAGTCATTCATAGTATAGACAATCAGGGACTCCTGTTCCAAGGAAAAGTTATGAATGGCACACCAAAATGCCAATAGTGCTGCACAGTTTGTTGACAGTGAGGGACCAGACACTCAGAATCTGGATGGATAAATTGTGTGGAGAATTAGGACCACAATATACACCTGCTCCAGCTGTCACCATCATTGTGCTTGAATTTTCACACACACCATACAAATATACTAGCAATCCTCTTTGCTTCACAGGTGAGAACTTTATAATGGAGCCACAAGCCCAGCTTGAATAACCCATCATCATTGGAGAAGTTAAGCTGACTGTCGAAACCATAACCTAAACATTTCTGAGGGTGGTAGATGAGTTGACATGGCCACTGATGCCTGAAAGCATGAAAGATGGATATGGCAAAGGTAGTGTGACCCATGTACAGTTTGAGGAAGTCCCATTTCAAACAGTTGCAGTGCAGCTGACACCCAATGTTGTACAGGATGCAGATAACTACATCATTGGTTTTCTTTCATTTTGAGGGACCGGATTCTATGTTCTTGCTAGGCCAGACTGAATCAACATGATTCTTCCAGGCAGCTATCTCCGCTTCAGAAAGGAAGAAGGTTTTGGGGTGTATGGCACAAGGAGGATTGCACCCACCCTTTTGAACATTGTGCTTCTGAGTGAAGCACATGTCCAAACAAATGGTTACACTTTCGCTATAGCATTCAAGGTAAGTTTCAGCATAGGTAAAAAAATTTTATCACTTACATTGCAGATCCTCCAAAGCAGAGTGGGCACTGGGCACACAAATACTCACTGGGCCTCTCACCCCCAGCAGTCCAAGATTTATTGTCTGTAAAAGGCTTAGTAATATATATAATTTTTCCCTTGGATTTTAATATTTTTTTCCAGTGTTAAATAATTAGTATTGAGCTGGTAAAAGGTAAAGTTAAATAATTAATTTTGTGGCGGCTTTTTCATGCATGAAAGGCACCAGTAATTATGTAATTTTTCCCATGATTTTCCCATATTGTCAGCTGACAAATAAAAACTTTTACTGCTGCGAAAAGCATCGGGCAATAATCAGAACAATATCAAAATGATTGCCTGTTGCTTTTCGCAGCAGTAAAAGTTTTTATTTATCAGCTGATAATGTTTTAGAAAAAGTAATTCTTTCTCACAGGTCATATTTATTAGATTACAGCTGGAAAAAATATGGTAAAATATGGGAAAAATCACAGGGAAAATTATGTAATTACTGGCACCTTTTACACATGAAAAAGGTGCTGCAAAATCAATTATTTAACTTTACCTTTTACCAGCTCAATATTAATTATTTAACACTGGAAAAAAATATTAAAATTCAAAGGAAAAATTATATATATTACTAAGCCTTTTACAGACAATAAAGATTGGACTGCTGGGGGTGTCTCCAGCTCAGAGCATTCACTCTCCCCAGATACCAAGCAGTTTGATTCTTGGTTGGACTCAGTGTTGGATAGTTGTCTATGTTTATGAGTGCATGGAATGAAATGGAATGCCGAGTTTTTGAGGTGGTGAATTCCGTGCCTGATCCTAGACAGGCAATTTTGTATTAGTCTCATAATATTGATTACTCAAACTAAATGGTCGATACAGATAACTATCATATTGCAATTGAATATTGCAGTTGAAATTACAAGGCTTTGACGGCATATGAGAAGATCCGGTCCAATGGAACTAAGCTACATTAAGGTGGGATTGCATTTTGTGATGTCATATAACCTGTGCTCATCATTGCATGGCTTTGATGGCATATGAGAAGATGTATGCTGGGCATGAGTCCCTGCCATGCGGCAGCGTTGGCCCATTACCAATGGCAGGGCATCAAGTTCCTCATAGGATGCACATTGTCATCAAGAAAATGAACATGGCATACACCTAGAGCTTCAGTGCCCTCTGTTCTGCCCTCTGTTCTGCCCTCTGTTCTGACCTTGTCTGTTGTCCTCAATACTTCCAGGGTATCCTCATCAAGTACATCTTCCATGGAGATGCCTCTCATAGGGCAAGTCCAAAGTTCTGGGTCACAGTGAAAGAGGGGGTTTTTGCTTGGTGGATTGTAGGCTGCTGTGGGTATCATCTCTTGTTGAAAATTGTTAAGAATTTCCTTGATTTGGAAAGAAGCGGTATCATGGAGACTGAGGAACCACTGGAAGGCATTAGAAAAGCAATGACATAATGGATCATCACCTGGAAGTCAAAAACCCTGGCTGCCTAAGAAATCAGTAATGGCGCCACACCAGGCTGTGTAATTGGGTGCAATGTGAAGGAACAGATGTCAAACAAAGTCCAATACCTGAATATTGACTGCGAGTGTCAGGTGCATGGGTGAACAAGGAAATAAACTGCTCTCAATGAGCTGCTTGGGTGTGGGAGTGCAAGCTGAAGCCCAAAGGTCAACCTTTTCAAACTCTACAAAATATCAGCAAGAGAAGATGTGAACATTAATAAGGGGGTACTCACTGTGAAAATGAACAATCCAAATGGAAAGCAGTCACCCATTACAGCACCTGCATCATTGACCCTGGAGCCTCAGTTTTGGCTCAATCCTCGGTGACTGAGTTTTATGCAAAAGCTTGTGGTAAGGAGCTATAAGAGACAGAATGACCTCACAGAGCCAATGCTGCAAGGCCTTGAGACATTTTTGAGTGTGTTTCAAAGGAGAGATTGGCCCATGTGCTGTTCCTTAATTCCAATGCACCTTATTAAATTTAGACCACATTTGAAACAAGGGCTACTGTGATATAACCTATTATGGTCAGAAAGGGAAAGTCAAAGCAACATATATTGTGGTCTAAAATAGGTACTAAAAGAATTTGATCTATGATTGATTACTACTAAAAATGGAAAGCCAAAGCAACAATTATCCCAGCACCAGATAAGCCAGTGCATTGTTTGTCATGCAAAATAAGTCATGAATGTCTACCAAAATATAGATAAAGTAGGATTGATTTGACTATAGAGAGTATGCTAGAGTATTTCCTTGTGAAACTTGTTTAGGTGAACATCAAACCAGTCATCCCTATCCTCATTATAATCCAGAAATCTGCCCATTATACCCTCTATATCTGTGTCATACAACTGCTGCTCCACAGAGCTGTCATCCCACCAATAATCCAGGAAGTGGGCCATAAAGATGCATTTCACTTCATGGTTAATGAATGTCTCATCCATGAATGTATGAAGAACAGCGAAAAAATACTGGTTCATAGTGTGGCAGCCCTGGGGATTATACATTTGAAGCCACTTTGTCCAAGTTGTTGGCTTCAAAGGCATGTTGGGAACAATTTGACCACCATTGTGCATCAGATGGTTAAGACCTCCTACCCAATGATGAAAGCATGCTTGGGATGCACAACTGTTTCCCAGGTGAGCAAGTGGTATAAACTGATGCACATAGGTTAACATCTTCTTGGAATCCTTGCCATCCCATGCAGCTACTGTGAAGGGATCTGGAAGCTCCAAAATAGGATAAATAGCATGAACAGGTGTCATCAAGGAAAATGCTCTGGTAACATATCCCACAATATGCACGCAGGCCTACAAAGTCAAGTTGAAGTGAAGTAAACATGAAACAAAATTCAGGACACATACAATTTTGGCATTGCTTGAAGCTGCATATAGAGTGCTTCAGTTTCATAGAGGTCAGAGGCTAACAGGCATGGTGAGGAGGAAAAACTGGAATGAGTTAGATGTAGGTTGTGCTTTAAAAGGACATAAACAATAGAGATCTTACTTAAACCATATTTCCATACCTGAACACACTTTGGCTGTAGTTTAAGGTTGTTGCAGACCCACACAAGGTATTTAACAACCTCTTTACTTCCTTTCAGTATTTCCCACTATTTTTTTGCTAAAAAAAGACCACAATTACTGTTTATTCCTGTTCATAAATAAAATTTTACCAATGATTACAGCATCACATATAAAGCATGCTAACTACAAGTCTCAATTGGGTAGATTTACAATCATGCGAGGGTAATTATACTAGTAAATGAAACAATTGTCTATTGTACTCCATATACAGCCATTGGATTCAACAACCAACAACCCTTGCTTGATCTCAAGGGCATCTGTATGAGCCTGACAATCATACATATCCTGTAAGTCCCATGCCTTGCCTCCAAATTTCTTGTCATAAGCCTGAATCCCTGGAATTTGCATGGCATTGTTTTCTTCCCACAGCACCCTCAAGGTGGTGATAAAATGTAGGATGCAGAGATGAACAGCTTGAAGATCATCCTGCTAGAGGAAGTCAGTGAGAAGAGGCATAGAAATCAGAACAAGGAGAAATGGAAAGTCCTCCACTAGTCAAAAAAGTTCATTGAAAAACATATCCACCATGGTCTGGGCAACCCTTGGATTATAATACGCTGCTTCCTGCTTGATTTGGTTGGCATACATGTAGATATCTGCCACGCATCTATTGTCAAAGCTGGGCCAATACTCAATGAGGTCACAGTCATAAGCAAAGACTGATGGCAGTCAACAATTGGGGCCCATATATTTAGTGTCAAAGGGATGAAAGGTTCAAGGAGAAGCTATTAAAAAAAGCCTGTTAGATTAACACAAATGAACTGCAATTGGACCAGAGTCCTATCTTGAGAATTGTAAAAAGCTGCAAGGAGGACATAGGTTGAAGGCACAATGATGGAGGCAAAGCCAGCTTTGCAGATTGAATTTATAGTTTATTGTCATTGCAGACAACCAATCTTGTGAGGTAAATATTCAAATGGTATAATAATGTGGCAATTGTTTGTAGTTGTGGAAAAGGAAGAGATGTGATATTGAATGCAAGAGGCAGTGAGCACTGTCAGTGAAGTTCTGGTCGCCAGCAGTGTGAAGGACAAAGAAGGAGTTGGAGATGGTGGGATGGGATGTTAAAGCATGGATGCCACTGCCAACAGCGACAACAATAACAACAATAACAATGCTGAGGATGATAGGTTAACTCAAGAAGCAAAAGATTTTTTTCCCATGTAAGTTGGCTGGCTTTCCAGCTTGTCAGCCAGAAAGCCAGCCAACTAAGCATGGGAAAAGAGTCTTCCACCTTTTGTCATATGAGTATCATTGTTAGTAGTGGTGGAAGTCAGTAAGTTAGGCTGGACAGCTTTGAGGGTGTCAGGATAGGTAATATTAATGAGTAAAACTCTTCTGAGAATGTTGAGAGCATCCCAAGGATGTTAAAATTAGCAAAAGTGAGCTTGAAAGAGTGTCAAAAGAGAAAAAATATAGAGAGAGACCATGTCAGTCCATCCTCTCATGTTCCCCCTCCATATCTTTTCTGTATTAGCATCGCTCTGACCTGCCTATCAATCTAGATGTCATTAACAGCCATGCTGTTGCTTCCTGCTCAGCTCTCTGGTGACCAAGGTGATACCACCTCAACTTCAAGGGCCAACAAATTCCAGTTGGTGTGGATACTGTTCACCATATGTATGCCTTAACATTTATCACTTATGATCAGGAAACAGCTCACAAACAATGAAGAAAGTGGGGTAGACAGGGACAGAAAAATACTTTTATTTTAGATGAGGCAGATGAGGAAGAGGTCAACAAGGAAGAGGACAACAAGGAAGATGGCAAAGGAGGTTCTGTCCTGGTACAGATGTCTTCTTTCCAAGGAAATATACCCCCAACTGTACCTGCAGAAGAGGATCAGGAACTGAATGATGCACAGTTCCACAAACATTTATCAGAGGAGTTTGCTTGAGATGGGAACATAGAGTCTGCTCTCATTCCAGTGGACTGTGACCCATTCACTGCTAAAGGACCCTCTTGTATGACAGAGGGGGAGGATGGTTCCTGGAGGCCCAGTGATATTGAAGACATCATTTTGAGAATCAAGCAACAGTACCATAATTCATGCAATATACTCCCTTCCTCTGAAGATTCTACACCTCCCCTTGGACTCCTGCCTTGACTAGATTAGTATCAGAGGACAATACATCTCAATCTTCCTCACTCGCAGGAGACAATTTAGATCCAGATCTGTTGGTTGACAAAGTGGACTTGATGCTGGAGGTTGATCCTGCTCTGGAAAATCTTTATCGAGTGCTTCAAAAGACTCTGTATGAACATCCTGGCCCTAATTTCATGTGCAACTACAGTGTCTTTCACATTAAATGCCATGTATGTCCTCCATTGTCTTATCTTATAGCATATGATTCATGATCTCACAGAAAGGTTTTGAGCAGAGCATTGCCTCCTGCATATGCTAAGACATTGTTCACAGAAACTCTCCATTTTTCAAATCTTCAAGTTGTCCTTCTGCTGAAACATTGAAATGCATGATCATAACTGCCTTTCATTCTCAACAAAAAGGCTTTGTTTATATCATGTGTACCAACATGTCTTCTCAAAATCAGGACTTGGCCATGTATTTTCACAGCATCAATGGCTTCTTCTACCCATGTTATCCAATGGTCACTGCTCCTGCTTCCGCTATACATCCTGCTCCATCTAACCAGAAAAGACAACCTCAACCTCCAGCTCCAACTATGGCTCTGAAAAAAGACAGATTCATTTCTGATGTACCAGCCCTCCTACATTCCACCCACTTGGAAATGCCCATTCACTGTCTTGTTGCTGTTGTCAAGGAGAGAAACATATTCTGCAGGACTAGGTGGTAGTAAAAGGTGGTTTGTATGATGGAGATCTTGCAGTAGTGACATCAGAGGATGAATACCTCCCATACAGTAAAGGACATACTCCAGTTGTCCTTGTCAGCCACTTGGCTCAAAATGTAGTAGATGTCGAATGCCAAAGCCAGAGTACCACTCCATGTCCTTGACCTGCACCTTTGTCATATGCAGAGGCCATCAGGCTTGCACTCGAAATGCAGAATATTGACTCTTCCATGATGGATGAGCCTCTGCCTGCTGTCAAACTTCTTAACTGTCCAAAATGCTATTCAAAAAGGTATCCATGCAGTCACATTTGCAAATTTATATATGATAGAGTTGTTCACTGGTGTGGCTTGATACACTGGGAAGCAAAGTCACTTTGGCCAGCTCCCACTACCATTGATCCCAAAATTTTTGCTATGTTTGCTAAATTGTTCCACCCTGCTGTTTGTGTATTGTGGTCAAAAATGCCCATTCCTCACAATTGGCATTTTCAGCAAGGGGAAAAGTACATATCTATGAGCCATATGGACCAGTCTACACAGGTCCTCTATTGCCAGAAGCTTACTGCAGTTCAGTTAGTGTGGTGCATGCAATTCATTCAACCCAGTGCAAAGTACTGTTTGGCCTGGAACTCATCATCCTATCCACTGTTCTGCTACAGAAAGATTTCAACACTGTCCAGATTGTTGATATTCCTAGCATTAGCAGTGTAGGGTTGGTTATTGAGGTCAAGCATTCTGAATGCTCTGCCTCCATCTTGTTGAATGATTGCACTCTACAGAGTCTGCAGAAGGTTGTAGAAGAGCAAGCAAAGGCAAGTCTTCTGGAAGGAGATCATTCTGCTCCCCCAGTCATTGACAGAATAACCAGCTACTGCCTGAATTCTCTGTGTGCGGCTGCTCCTGACACTGAAGTTGGTGATCTTTTGAGCTCTCTTGTGTCGGTGTTGCAGCTTGCCCCATCTGCAGCCCTTTCAAACACCACAGGTCCCTCAAATGAAATGCAAACCCACTGTTCCCTGTGGATCAATATTCTGATAAAGGTTGTGAAGCATCCAACCAGGAAAGGTTATCAAGGTGTAGTCCTAGATGTTCATCTGGGTGATAAGCATTCCAGTGGACTATCAGTCCTTGTTCGGTATGAGATTGTTACTGTTGGTGATGAGTGTTGGATTATGATGTTGTTCAACATGCAGAGTAAGTGCCTTTGTCACTCCCTTCATCTCTTCCCTGATTTTTTTGTACATAGCACTATTCAATTTCTACACAAATTTAACATTGCAGGGTTAGATATGTACTATAAATTTTGCAATGGATATACACCGACATGCATGGTGCTTGAGAATGCAGTCATGCTTAGAGAAGCTGAAAGGAGACATGCTGATGCTCTCTTTGAAAAGGTTGTGGAGGCTGATGCCCAGCTGTATACCCAACAGGGCAAAGGATTGGTGACATTGGATATATACCTCTGCCTGAGCGGTGGATTCTCAATCCACAATGGCATTTGTATTTACATGACCTGGAGTTTTATGTTCAGATACACCATGGTCCCTGGGCACTCAAAGATGATTAGATCATTTACCTAGAGTTGTATGACAGGTGAATCCAGGTCTGTATGCATATGAGCTGAAAGAGCAAGAACAAGTTTATGGTTGTCCCTCCAGAAGACATCTGCAATATCCCTTCCAGCGGCATATGTACAAAATCTGTCAGTAGGAATGCATTCAATGTGCAAGGCCTTTTTCTCATTGCAAGTGTTGATGATGTCAAGCTACATGACCATATTGGCAAGCTTGTGCAGCAAGTACAAGATGTTGATCCAGATGCATTGTGCATGCTACCTGCAGACAATGGCCTCCATTTCATACAAAGGGTCAATCTATACCCATTGCCCAGTTGTTCCCACTATGAAGAGGAGGTGATGGTTGAGGAGCTGCCATTTGAGATCCATTTCACTTCACTCCTGTTAGTAGATTTGTCTTGAGCTATGATGCTCAAAGGAAATCACAAAATGTACAACTTGAGGAAGGCATACAATGAATTGACAATGCTGTGCAATGAGCCCAATGGTCAGGTGAAGGTCCAGGAGGCCAGAAAGTGAAGAGCTGATGTTACAGCAAGTGTCGAGGGGCTGGCTGAAAAAATTGCTATGGCAGCAAGCAGGAGAAGTTAGACCCCTCCTCTGCCACCACAACCTGCTGATATTGATTGGGAGCATGTATTACTTGTTTAATCATTCTATGTTACTCTGTCATGAACTCTATTTGTACTGTTCTGATCATGATCATTATCCTACTTGGTATATGTATATTATAGATGGTATATTCATGTAAAGCTCATCTTTGTTCATTATGGGGTGTGAAAAATGATATTGGCACCTTTGATTTGTGTGAATGCTATGCTATGATGCTAAATTGAGATTTCATTCATCCAAAACAACATTAAACTACATATATCCAAAAAAGAGACAATTACCTAAAAGGGAAAAAGAAACAGCAAATAGCCATTGTTCATCTCCAGGCCAAGTCATTTATACCATGTATAGCTAATACCTTGCTTAGACTCTGCCTCTGACTCATTCCTCATCATGTCTACTTTGAACAAATGTGTTACTTGGGCACAACAAAAACAGAATGTAATTGAAAATGCTCAAACTTGAGGAGGCAAAAAACAGGTGCATTCTGGAACACCTGTTCCAATGAGAACTGAAGCCCTTGCCACTAGATGAATGCCTTTGAAAGGAAAGTGCATTGTCATGGACTTTGTTGCAATGCCGCCAATGGCACCCACTGCATCTCTTCCTCCCAACCCTGAATGCTCTGCGACCCTCAAAAGTAAGTCAATCTGGTCTTGGGACAATACCCCTGGTGTAGCTCTAGATGATTCTTATGTGCAAGGTGAATGGCTTTGAACTTGACAATGGTTCCCTATTGATATTATGACTGCAGATCCAATCTCTACCCAAACTGTTTCCATAGAGTCAGATGGCAAGGACAAGCTTGACCTGAATGTGCAAGGTAAGTTCTCTTGAATTATCATAGTTTGGGCACTGAACTTATCTCTTATCAGACCTCCCTCTGATACTTGAAGTGGAAAACACACAGGAAGAGGGTCATGATTTCAATTTGCAAAGTAAGTCACCCTGCATTTTGTCTGATTAGCTTTGGCTTACCATTCGTGTGTTCCTCAAGTGGTTTCAGGTGACACTTGCATTGTAGAGGACAAAGGAGGCGATGGCAAAATGGATCCTGTTGTTGTAGGTTAGTGCTCAGATCATCAAATGTGTTTTGCATGTATTAAGGCTACATTCTACATAGATTTTAGCAAACATATCCCCAAATTGAACAAGAATCCTCCTCGCAAATGTGGAATGCTTCACATTGCATGCTATTTTATGCCTCATGAACAAGAAGATTCAGCTTCCCATCCTCCACAGTCTTGTCTCCCTGGCCCTCTGTTCAATGAGGCTCACCAGCCTTTGGAAGATCTTCCCCCTCCAACCTCCCTTGTAGATGGAGGTGTTTTTAGAGCCAACAACTGCTGTCAAACTCAGTCAGGAGCTGCCAATTAACCACCCACTCTCGCCTCTGACCCCTGTTCCAGTTTCATCTGTATCCAAGATGTCTAAAGCAGGACAGTTGACTCTGACCATTTTCAGTCCTTCTCTCAAGAAACAGGATGACTTCAAGGTGACCAAGCCTTCTGTACCATCGGTCAAAGCACAATCTCCCACTCCAGTGGAAGCAAAAACTGGGCAAATCATATAAGGAATTTCAGGTGGCTATTTGAATGGAGTACAAGAAGCTACTTCAATTGCTGGACAATGAAAGGGATAAATGTATGCAAGATCTACAGGAGTGGTACATGAAGTGGATGCACAACTACACTGCTGAAGAACATCTCAAAAGGTTTTTGGAGTCACGCCTTATCACACTGAGCACCAAATTTTCTGAATGCATAAGTGATTTCTCTTCATTGATTATATCTATGATAACTGAGCTCATCTCTTGAAGGCTCATCTGATGTACGAGACCCCCCAACTTTCAATTTTCAGATGGACAGTTGATCCCTAACTGGTAAAGCAATTCAATGGGGTGGTGATGAGTTATTTGAAGGCATGCGCAATGCTAACACCTCTAGTCTGAAAGTGCAAGCTGTCAATTATGGCACTATGATATACACACAGTACATGCGCTTGCACCAAGATGATCTACTTCTGCATGAAAAACAACAGTTCATCAACAGCTACTCTGATGACAAGAGCTGGCTTTGAACTGCATTCAAGGATATTCTAATCTTAAGCCTTAGTATGTTATTGAATGCCTTCACTCTCCATAGCTGTGTATTGATCTTTTCCAAACATCATAGAAGAAGTCTGTCCCAATGCCTCAGTCAAGCAACTCAGATGGAATGCTGGATTTGCAGATATGTGTACTGACCACAATGCACCTGTAACAGCTGGCTTGACACATCAAAGGCTGGCTATAGCCAGTCTGATTGATATATCAGGCCAGGCTCTTACCAGGGAGTACACTTAAGCCATTCCAAAAGCTCAGGAGTCATAGGCTACACCCAGCCTGCAATCCAAACTGTGACTCATCCCATTTGGCTACTACCAACCTGGCCAGAGAGTGGCCAGAACAGCTGAATCCCTGGGACTGCTGACTAGATTCCCAGCTTGGCCGAGCAAAATGTTCAGTTTGGGAATCAAACCCACAGCCAACTTTTATTGACATTTGATGTAACTGCTGAGACCTGCTTTCCACTGAGCCATTGAAGAATTAATATCTAGCAGAATAATAGTGCTATAAACCTCAATTCCAAGATAAAGAAATTTTTTTTAAATATACAATATGAATACCACAAATCTATAATAAATATAAAACTGCACATCTACAATCAAAACAAAAATTAATCAGTTCAAGCATAGAAAACATCATCCAATGCCATGTTGAATTGATCCCTCGCCACTTTTTCTCATTGCTCAGCTCAAAATCCAGTTCCTTTAGCCTGTTTCAAGAGAGCATCTTTCCACCATGCTAATGCAGCAATGATGCTTGCACACCTGTTCAGACCAAACCTTCAAATTCCACTCTAATCCCAGGATCCTTCCTCGGGATAATCCATCTCAAACTTGGCTTCCTCCTTACCTTCTTCATCACTGCCATTTTCAGAAGCATTACTTCTGCTTCTCTTGCCTACTCTTCCATCATGTTACATGGTTGCCCACCAATTTGAAAACAACAGTGCAAAGGAACTCAGGTTGATGTCCTTCGGCCAAAAGGTGACTGCACATCCTTGATCTATCCACAATCCTACCATGTCAGGATGCCCTTGTTTTGATATACCAAAATTATTCTGCTCCCCTTGTGGCACTTTGAAGCCCACCGCTGCCTCCTTCTTCATCCATTTGCTTTCCCACTTGTAATCCCCACCTACAGCTACACATAACTGCAGAACCTTGTCAATGTAGGAGGGTGCATTGCTGGGTAATTTTGGGAAAGACAGTGGACCAGTAGCCCACAAAGAAGTTGCCACAGACAGTGTATTGAGCTTGATCCCATCTGCATGTTTTGCATGGGTATTGTGCAATGATCTAGTTGATCTGGTAGCCTGCAGTGTTGTATTGCCAATGGCAGTTCCCTTCCACCCCCAGCAGTCCAATCTATTTTGTCTGTAAAAGGCTTAGTAATATATATAATTTTTCCTTTGGATTTTAATTTTCTTTCCAGTGTTAAATAATTAATATTGAGCTGGTAAAAGGTATAGTTAAAAAATTGATTTTGTGGCATCTTTTTGATGTGTAAAAGGTGCTGGTAATTATGTAATTTTTCCTGTGATTTTTTCCATATTTTACCATATTTGTTCCAGCTGTAATCTAATAAATATGACCCATGAGAAAGAATTCCTTTTTCTAAAACATTGTCAGCTGACAAATAAAAACTTTTAATGCTGCGAAAAGCATTGGGCAATGATCAGAACAATATCAAAATGATCGCCTGTTGCTTTTCACAGCAATAAAAGTTTTTATTTGTCAGCTGACAATGTTTTAGAAAAAGCAATTCTTTCTCACAGGTCATATTTATTAGATTACAGCTGGAAAAAATATGGTAAAATATGGGAAAAATCATGGGAAAAATTACATAATTACTGGTACCTTTTATGTGTAAAAAAGGTGCTGCAAAATCAGTTATTTAACTATACCATTTACCAGCTCAATATTAATTACTTAACACTAGAAAAAAAATTGGTAAAATTCATGGTAAAATTAAATATATTACTAGGCTTTTTACAGATAATAAAGATTGAATTGCTGGGGGTGTTCCCTTGTTTTGTCAAAGGTTCAGTCTCAGCAGTCTCATCAGACTGACAACATTTCATCTTGTCTGTGTAAGCATCAACCTGATCCACAACCATATCACTGGCAGGAGGTGCAGATGGAGGTGGGGCAGGAGAAGCAGATTCATTCTCAATATCCATCCTGATGGTACTACCCTTATCTACATCATCTGGGGAACTGTTCTCAATGTCAATGCTGCCTAAGCTGGACACAGATGAAGGAATCAGAGAGGGAGTTTGTGGAGGCAGATTCAGAGGCAAGAAGGAGTGTTGAGGAGGGGAGCCAAGGTTAGTAGAGCTTGGAACACCATTTTGTGAGGAGACCCCACTCTCGGGGCAGCTCAGAGATCAACTTCAACATGGAGGTAAGTGTTGAACCAATAATGGACTATGACATGGAGGCAAGCTTGGAGCTATTTCAGGAGCTGGCAGTGCAGGAGCACCAGATGTAATTCCTTCTGTGGTACTTGGTTGTGCAAGTTGCACTGATGCAGTGCTGGGGAGTGTAGATGTACAGGTGATTTTTTGGGGTAAGAGCCTCAATTTCCTATTCTCACTGTTATCAAATATTAGACCTTATTCAATTAGAAAACTATATCCATATGAGAACTCACATATATTAATTGCACTGGGTGGACAATTGGGTGTTATCCCAGCCTTCAAAATACTGGAGACTGCTGGTTGAGATTTGCCAGTGGATACTGATTTTGTGGCTTGGTTAGAAGGGACAATGTGTGGCAGTTGCTTGACAGGCACAAAATGGGTTTTTGGGCTCTTCCAGGGAAGAGAAACTAACATACATGATTAGAAACTTGTGATATTGAGAACCAAATACAATTCTTACCTGCTGTGGTAACCAGACTTGGTAGCTGAGTCTTCTTATCATCCCTCTTCTGGCTTCCACCTGTTTCTGGCTCCCTCCACTTCCCATTCTTAACACTTGTGAATATTGCTTGAGACCCTATCCCCAAACCAGAAGCTACATCTGAGGATTTATCCAAAGGTGACTGTACTGTATCAACAGCCAAAGATGTGTGTGCTCCACTGACATCTTCAGATGAGTTCCCCAAGTCAGAATTCAGGCAGGAAAAGTACTCCTCATTGTCATTAGAAGCACCCTGATCTTCTATCTTGATGGCCTCCAATGAATGGGAATGGCATTCCTCGACAGCTGCAAGACAAGTCAGAAATTTGATATCATAATTATGAAAACTACTCATAGTATACCTTGTGGACAAAGTCTGTAATCACCAGTTCAACTTGCTTCTTCCATGCAACACACTCCAATTTGCTGAATGTCATCTCAGGATGACCTGGAATATGCCCTGCATACCCTCTACATTGATATGCTGACTCTGGGCTAAGTGCAAAAATGAATGCGCAACAAATACACATGCACCAACACCAACACACTCTTAAGTCAAACACTTGAGTTCAAGGGGGTCTTTTCAAAGTAGAAATTCAATGTACAATTGCACAAAACACAATTAAGAATATTTAACAGATTTTGCTTCTCAAGTTTTGTAAAACTTGGGCCTGCTATGACTTTGCTCTTTCTTAACTAACTTTCTTTCTCTGTATTGGTACTTCTGAACTAAACTTGAAACAATAACTTTAAGCTTTTTAACTGTTACAAGTCTTCTCTTTCTGTACTAGTTCTTTCTCTTTCTTTCTTTCTCTTTCTTTCTCTAGGAACACACAGTTGCACCTTAACTGCTTTAGCTGATAGCTTAGGGCGGTATTGGGGCAACCAGTGCTTGTCTCTCTATGCATATTCTGTCTCTCTTTTATACTGTTTTGTTATGCCCTACGCTATTTTTTCCACTCTTTCCAACCACTACACTCACCACACAACTCGATAATAGTCTTACCAATCAATCTGGCTCTCCAAATCTGACACGCATTTCACAAGGCGAACTAACCAGTTGCTCATTCCAAACTTCTATTCACAAGACCACATGTCTCCCTGCAGAGTATAAAAGCCTTGTACCGACATCTCTCACGATAATGCTGTTACTACCTGAACTATCTTGACCTGTGTTGTTTCTGTTCTCTTGTTCACTAGTCTTTAATATTATTCTGCTTAACACTGAGTCGAGCAAACCCCATTGACACCAAGTCACTGGCATATCTACCTCTCACTTGTTGAACTGATCAACAAGACTATTTGACTGCCGTAGCCTTTCGAATATTCCATCTCATAGGGTAAACAGACACTGAGTCATGAACCTCCTGAGTCAACCCTTGTTAATACCGTCTTAACGAGTTCTTTCGATATACTATTTCTAGTTGCACCGAGCTACTAGATTTATTATTCAACACTCGAGGATCATTCCTCCACATCCAATACCAAAACTGTACAGGACTCATTCACCTGTCATATGTAGCGACTCCCCATCGTGTATTCTGTCTCGGCTGTGGTATAATAAAATACTTTCTATTCATTGAACCTGCTACAAGCTTCTAACAACAAAGGTAGTAAAGGTCCTAACAAAATAACAGCATTCTCTCCATCACCAAGATGTCTGGGGAACCTGCAAAATATTTTGTAAGTGAACAAGAAAGACGGTGTCAAGAACAAGAATGCCAAAGAGCAGTGAGAGCTACAAGGTTCCAGAGAAGAGAGGAGTGATGTGGAGCTTCTACACTGGACAACTGCTCAGTTTCATCAGCACCTGTGAGAGGTGCCATACCCTCAAGAACAGGGGAAATTTTGGAACATAATGATAGAGACCTGTTTGACCTGGAAAATCCTGTCAAACACAGGTCTCCTCATGTTCCGGGACACCTGGTCTCGACACCATATGTTTTGAGTCACTCCCAGCGAGGTCAGCCATATCATATGGCAGCTAGAGCTGACTTGAGGCTAGCCATGAGGCCAACACAGAGTGCCCCAATAACACCTGAAAAGGGAAGGGAACAAGAAACAATTCATTTATCAGAATTAACTTGTTCCCCGGAAGATCCTCGAGGCTTTAGTGTGGGAGTCAGCTCGACACGCCCCTTCCACATGCCAACTTATCCTGAGAACAAGGATTATTATGAAGATATTGGCATATCTCCAACAACATGATATACATCTATAGGAGCAAGACACAAGGTCATCTCCCCATTAGAACATATCAGATGTCCACTTCCTCTCACACCAAGAGAAGAAGAATCTAAATTTGCATTGCAACAATCAGAATGAGAGACGAGTCGGGGGTTATACCCATCAGGTCCACTCTCATTAAGGGGCCCACGGTCTCCATTCAATTTAGAATGGTCTACTCCAATAGTAGAAAGCGATGCAATACAGGCTCAGGGATTGTTGAGTCCAATCCCCAATATAAGTAGAAGAACTGTCTCATCACTGGAGCAAAGCAGTCCATTACCTGCTCCTCCAATGACAGACGAATTTGTGAAGGAGACACAGAGTTGGAACCATGAGAGTTCCTTAATGTCTCCTCCCTACCTGAATGTTTGTGTCGTACTGTCGACAGAATTAACACATCAATTGGTTGATCTACTTCAAATCAATCAATGCACACATTTTGAATTAATAAAGGCAATGTGACACTATATTCAAATTATTAATGGTCGAGATCCAGAAACGAAGGACAATTTCTGGGTACTAGCTGCCTATTTTCAGAAATGTTTAATGCAATGACCTTCCCAGCTACCTAATGGAATAAATAATGAAATATTCCAGTCGAAAGAAGTATACAAAGGAGCCCTATGGCTATCACAGCCGATTATGGATCCCAAACAAATGGAAATGGTGAATGAGGCCACCATGAGGCGTCTCGAGTCAATACAAAAATCTCGAATCAATTTTCCACTTAATACAATAGTGGATAATGAAAAGAGGAAAATGCTAAACTCTCCTACATTATCACTACTAGATAAAGTGGAACAAGGACAATCTGCGAGAGCAGACAACCTTATTGGGGGTTACAGTTATACCAGTCAATTTTGGGACCCACAGAAAATAGCTCAGGTGGCAAAGGAGTATTGTAGATCTATGGGAAATACTACTACTCCAAGTTATGAGGATCTGGAAGAGTCGAGATGACTTCCACCCACTGATCTGGACTGCAGGCTGCTAATAGTACCCGAAGAAAGGGGTGAACACCAGGTGAGGACAGCCGATGGGGTTTGGGAACTCAAACCCTCCTCAGGAAAGTCTCGAAAGGAGGAGAATGAATTCTTTTCAGAAAGAACTGCAAGACATTTGGCATTGCAAAACACCAGCGACATGCTGATGAGTGTGATAAATCCTCGAGACAAGGATATTCGCCTAGCGAAGCAGTACAAGGAGAGAATCCATGGAGATGTGGGAGGCTCATGGGTACTAAGAGCCCAGATGGAATCAGTGACAGATGAGCTGGAAGCTGCTATAACCACAGGGGATCCTCATACGAGTCTCAAAACCCAAACCAAGCAGGAGATTTTCTCTCCCAGAGCAGAACATTTGCGAGCTGGAAGCTCAAAAGTACATATTGGAGGTGAAATTCCTCTTGATGCAGCTCTACAATTGGAAAGATGGGCTGCCCGAGACAAGTATGCCGTATCGATGACTTGTTTTGCTACTGAATCTCACCCTGTGGGTCAATATCCTGAATAAACAGTGACAGAGCCTGATTTGGGATGCTCATTATGGCCAAATCATTTGGGATTCAGGACTGACGGTCTGACATATCATAGAAGAGAAACACCCGAAGCTTTCTGTGAGAATAATTGGTTGGAAGGACCGGGTTGGAATGCAAGGGGTTTGGTGAATTCCCCAAATACTACCGGACTGGGAATTCCTTTCTCGTCTCAATATTCAGATCCTGTAAACATGGCCCAAGTCAGTGAACAGCAAAACCAATGGGAGATGTCGGGACCAGGTCAGGTAAAACAGTGGAATATGGCATATGCCCCACCCTCAGGGGAAAGGAACAAATTCAAGAATGAAGGATTTAACTTTGTGAGAAGTTGAGATGACTGGGATCTCTCATTTTCTGAAGACCAGCTTCGCCCTTCAGCCCTCGAGACTCATCACCCAATGCCCCCACTAGAGAAAAAGGAATTCATCCCCCTATGAAACGTAAAGGGTAGAGGGAAAGTGGTTAATCCTTTTGCTAGGGAATCAAGTTGCCAGACTTCTGAACCACCGAGAATCACAGAAGTCCCCCCTCAACAGCCTGCAGTTCAACAAACAGTGCATGTCCCACCACCAGTAGTTGTGGAAACCATTCCACTGGCTGCAGGATTCACTCCACCTGTATTTACAGCTGCTCCTAGGCAATATGTCCATCTGACTGGCAGAAATTTTGACTCGATACCTGCAATTCCACATAGAACACCTGGACAAGTAACAAATGATTATCACCCTATTGTCTCGATGCGTCAGGAATCTGCGAGAGTTCCAGCTGAACAATATTGGAGATCGGGGACTCGAGAATATAGACCCTACATAGTGGAGCCAATGTATGACTACTTGAATCATGCCAGTACCTACAGAGGGTATGGAGTAGCAGAAGCTCCAGGAGGACCTCCAGGAGGACCCCCATATGGAGGAGTCACGCAGACGGGAGGAATTAGTGACTGAAATTCAGAAAGAGAAAGAGGTAGTAGAAATGGCAGTTTTAGAGGGGGATCTGGAGGTGGTGGACCAGGGGGACCGGGGGGACCAGGAGGACCAGGTAGCCCAGGAGGACCACCCAACGATCCTGACAATTGGGGTTCGAATCACGATGCATATTGGCACCTGGCAAATGGATGGGTAGCTGTACAAGGCCCCAGAGGGGAGAGAGGAGAACTGGGTCCTGCAGGACAAGACGCGAGTCAGATTCCAGAATTTGATCAGCGAAAAGATCAATTAAATAAGAAAGCAAAACTCAATGTCAAAAAACCTGACCCTTTCAATGGTTCTGATAGGTGGAAATGGGAACCTTAACTCTCACAAGTTCATCGCACTTTCATGGCCAAACCTACTATCTACAAGAACGACTCAGATAAAATTGGTTTTGCTGTCTCGTATCTGACAGGGGCAGCAACTACTCACTACGATAATTTGCTGAAACAGGAAGAGGCTGGGATCCCTGTCCCTGCTCTCCGTACTTGGATTGACTTTGTCACAGAATTCACATTGTATTTTGGATTATTCGATCCTGCATGAGACACACAGGTGAAACTGGCCTGGATCAAGCAGATGGACAATGAATCATTTGCGACATTTATTATACAATTCCAGGAGTATGCATTCAAGACGGGATACAATGATACAGCATTAGTAGCAATGCTCTGAGGGGCAGTAACAAGGAGTCTCGATGCTACAGTAGCGGCTCAAACTCATCCCCCTCAGAATTATCCACAATAGGTACAGCGATTCCAGGAGTTGGACAATTCAATTTGTGCAACCAATGCAGCTCATTCTTGTGGAGGAAATTCTGGTTTTGGGACATATAATCCTATGGCCCCATCAAATCCTCAAAACTCTAACCTGCGACAAGGATCCAATAATAATAACCCCCAGCAAGCAGGGGGTCAACAAGGTAGGAATCAAGGTAATTGGAACAATCGACAAAGGGGAGCTGCAGCTTGGGATAGTAATGTAAATTTGGACAATATTAGTGGTACAGTATATGGACAATCTGAAGACTTTGCGAGCGCCTCGAGTCAGAATGGAAATAGTGGAGAAGGCTTAGAAAATCAGGGAGGAAATGACGGAGTCTTGAAAAACCCAGGAGATAAAGAATTCCTATGGGCAATTCAAGCTGCCAGGACCCCTGAGCAAGTTGACAAGTTCTGTTGACATTGTAAACTGGGATTCTGCTATAATTGTGGTGGATCAGATCATATTGGTAAAGATTGCAAGAATTGGGAGAATTGGGACCCTCCAAAAAATGGAACTTCGAGTATAAACAATCAACAAAGTGACCAGTTGAGGGCTGCAACCTTTACTCTAGAAGGGGACCTGCCTAACAACAAGATTTGGAATGTCGAGATAGAAAACGACTCAGGAAAAGTGGAGGGGATTCCAGAGACACACTGAGAGCAGCCTGGAATACAAAAAACCCTGCTCAAGTGGTCTGTCGTGGGGCAGTAATAGAAAAAACATCCCCAGCTCATCTCTTGTCTCACTGTAACAACTCATTTCTCGTCTTGACACATTTCCCCTTCTCCGATTCCGAAAATCTAAGCTATAATACTCTTATTGATTTGGGCGCAACTCGTTCTTTTATTGATAAAAACCTTCAAGAAAAATTCCCAAAAAATATCTCCGATTTAGATACTCAAACATGTTCCCGAGAAGTATCGAGACTTCTTGGATGTGTTCTCCCCAGGAGAGGTGAAGGTCTTACCTCCACACCGTCTGTACAATTTAAAAATTGAGACAGAAGGGGACTCAGCCCCTCCCTTTGGAAAACTCTATAACATGTCAGAAACAGAACTAAAAGCCCTAAAGGATTATATCAATGATATGCTAGGGAAAGGGTTTATTAGAGCCTCCAACTTGCCTGCTGGGGCTCCAGTTCTATTCATAAAAAAGAAGGATGGAAGCCTAAGGCTTTGTGTTGACTATCAGGCCTTAAATTGAATCACAAGAAAGAATAGGCATCCCTTAACCCTTATAGGCCCACTGTACGAAGGGCGAAATATTTTATGAAACTCAATTTGAGAGCAGGATATAACAATGTCTGAATAGCGGAAAGCCACGAGTGGAAAACAGCATTTCATACACAATACGGATCCTACAAAATGTTGGTCATGCCTTTCAGGTTAACAAACGCCCCTTCGGCTTTCCAATTTTTTATGAACAACATTTTCCATGATTTACTGGATGTATGCATGGTTATTTACTTGGATGACATTCTCATTTATTCAGATGACAAAAAAACCCATGAGGAACAAGTCCGAAAGGTATTACAAAGGCTATGCGACAACCATCTACACACGAAACCAGAAAAATGCAGTTTCGATACAGACACAGTTGAATATTTGGGGGTAATAATAAATCCCAAAGGGGTATCAATGGATCAGTCCAAAGTCAAAGCCATAACATCTTGGCCGGTTCCACAGAATATAAAAGAACTGCAGTCATTCTTGGGTTTTGCAAATTTCTATTGCAGATTTATTGACAATTACAGCGGCATAACGAAAGCCCTAATGTCACTACTGCAAAAGGATGCCATTTGGCATTGGGACAAGTCATGTCAAAGGTGTTTTGATTTATTAAAAATGCCTTTACACATGCCCCGGTGCTATGACATTTCAACCCAGAACTTCAGATTATTCTGGAATGTGATGTGTCGGATTGGGCAATAGCAGGAATATTGTCTCAACTGGATCCAAAAACTGGAGAAATACATCTGATTGCTTTTCATACTCGATCCATGATACCAGCAGAAATAAATTACAATATTTACAACAAAGAACTACTGGCTATCGTGGAATGTTTTAAAGTTTGGAGAGCCTATTGTGACAGTTCGAGATTCCAAATCCAAGTTTATTCCGATCACAATAACCTGCAGTGGTTTACAACTACCAAACAGCTGTTGGTGAGACAGGCGAGGTGGTCAGAGGCATTATCAGGATTCGACTTCCAAATCAACTATAGACCAGGAACTTTGGGAGCAAAACCAGATGCTTTGATGAGATGAGCAGATGTATACCCAAAGAAAGGAATTGATAGGGACTCTGCTAGAGCAGGAAGAGAGCAAATATTGATTCCTCTGGAACAACTCAATGCAGCATTGCTTTTGAATGAGGATTTGTTATTAGAACAGATTCAAAAGGCGGAACAAGATGAATTCATGTGAGACACAATAAAGCAAATCCGAGAAGGAAAGATTAAAAATGTGGTATTCGAAAATGGGTTACTTAAACAACAAGGTCGTATATATGTCCCTAACAACACAGACCTTCGACGAGATGTATTATCTGCCTATCACAATCACACACTCAGAGGACATCCGGGCGAGAAGAAAACAAAAAAGATACTCAATCAATTGTTCTTTTGGAAAGGAAGCAGCAAGGACATACATCACTACGTACAAAGCTGCCATACTTGTATAAGATCCAAGGCTAGAAGGACTCTCCAATATGGGAATCTAAAACCTCTACCCATTGGGCAAAGACCCTGGAGCTCAATTTCGATGGACCATATAGTACAACTCCTGAAAGCAGGAAAGGAACAATTTGACGCAATCCTAGTAGTAGTAGATTGGCTCATGAAACATGCCATCTATATTCCCTGCCACACAACAGACACTGCAAAGGATTTTGCAAGACTATTCCTTGAAAATGTATTCGCGAAACATGGGCTACCAGTGGATATCATCTCAGATTGGGCTCAGATCAGGGAAGCTTGTTCATCTCCCAGTTTTGGAAGGAATTGTATAAGATACTTGGTATCGGGTCTCATCTCTCGATGGCATATCACCCTCAAATGGATGGACAGACAGAGAGAACTAATCAAAGCCTCGAAGGATACCTAAGAATCTATATGTCTTATGACCAAGACAACTGGCATGCCTTATTACCTATTGCAGAATTTGTATACAACAACACTCCCCATTCAACTACAGGATTAACACCCTTCTTTGCTAATAAAGGATATCATCTGAAACTTTTGATTAACCTATCAAAGGTGAACGACTCGGAAGCAAACCAGTATGCTACTGAGTTAAAAGAAGTACACAAATATTTAAAACAACAAATATACGAAGCAAACGAGGCAGCAGCAAATCAGTTCAATTGCCACCGTGCCAGAAATCCTGATTGGAAAAAGGGTGACCAAGTCTGGTTGGATATGGGTAACATCCGAACAAGAAGGCCTACCAAAAAATTGGATCACAAGTGGGCAGGACCCTATACAATACTCAATAAAATAGGATCTCATGCCTATCAACTCGAGTTACCAGGGGACCTACAATGAATCCATAATGTATTCCATGTCGATAGACTAAAACCCCATCATCTGGATCCTTTCCAGCGAGTTGTATCGCCACCCCCACCAATCTTCATTAAAGGGGAACCAGAATATGAAGTTGAGTCGATAAAGGACAGTCATCCAATGGGAGAAACAGACAGAGGAATCCAGTACTTAAACAAATGGAAAGGGTATGACAAAGAGTCCTGGATTCCCTGGAAAGGGATGGTAGGAAGTATCAACCTGATTCACAAGTGGGAGAAAGCACATCCGAGGAAACAAAAGTTACCTCTCGAGCTCCTCAAAGAACTCGAAAGCCTAGCCCTGCGAGACGAGGAGGAAAGGGAGTTGAGACAAGCAGCTGAAGCTGTCATTTAATTGGGAGAAATGACTCTCAAAATTGAAACCTCAACCTTAAAGGGGGGTAAAAGCAATACTTCAAGTTTTTGTTTCCAATTTCTCAACACGTTTCTCTCTATTATTACCAAAAAATCATAACAAATTCATAATTCCATTTCAGGGAAATAAAGCATACAGTGGGCATAGATTGGGATATACAGGTACAGAAGGCTGGAATGGAAGGACTAATCAAAGGACGACTCAATTAATTCATCATGTTTGGCTCGAATGTCGAAAGGGATTCCAAATACTTCCTCCAGTTCCCGGGCATATAAATCCTCAACACACTCGATCTCCATCTGCTCCTGTATATCCTGCAAGGTCAGAGCCATATGGAGGCTGGGATCTGCCAATTCATCTTCATTCTTTTCAACCAACAAATAGGTCAAAGGATCCTCCCCGGTGCAAACAAAGTAGGGATTAGGGTGACCAGATGAAAAGATCACTACAGGAGATGTATTGCAAGTCTTGATGAGAAGACTGGGAAGGGAAGTGGTATCGAGAGAAGGAACAAAATTGGATAGGGAATCGGGAGTAGAGTCACTCTTTGTCTCAAAAGGAAAGGAGTCAGAGGAAGGACCACCCCATACGTCCATAGGGGCAATGGTGCTAGTAGTCACCGGTTCCAAGGGCAGATCTCCAATATTCAAGAGACAATGAAGCTCCTCATAAATGCCGTGAAATTGAGATAATTCAACTCCACGCCCCTGGGCCAAAGCATCAGCAGCAAGTTGGAGGTTGTGGGACCCAATCTTGCTCCTTAATGGTCAATTCAGAAGTTTCGTGAAGATATCTGGCCTCCTGGGCGTCTCGCTAGGAAGGATCAGTGAGCCATGGAAACCATACGACAAGTCAAAAAGACATACAGACGACTCGAGCATCTTATCTTCAAATTCCTGCGTGGTTCGACTCAAGAGTCCTCGCAACTCATGAATCTCATTGGATTGACCCTCGACAACCCTCTGCAGTTGCCCAAACTCACAATGAGCTTGGTTCACAAGGACATCCTGATCAGATACGACTTGAGAAATACTCTCAGCAGCATCAGCGAGGTGATCTAGGAATGAAACAGAGTCAAAGGGAGAAGGGGAAGCCATGACAAGGGAGGATCTCAAAATGAGGATAGAGAAATAGTCTCAAAAAGTGCCCTTTTATTGAGACAAGGATGCCCGATATGAGCCTAATAAGGAGCAAAACATGCAACCACATGCATACACCTCATGGAAAGTTTTTGAATACTTCAATTCTCAGGAGATCTCTTATTTCGAACCCGGGGCAATTTTCTTATTCACACAAGAGAGGGGCCCAAAAAAGAAAAAAGAATTAATTGAGGAAAGATATAAAATCATTTAGCTATCTAAAGAGAAGAAGAGATATGAGATCTATCTAGGCACAAGGAAAGCTATGAGCTGAAAAGTCCTAGGAACTACTAGACGAAGGTTTTGAGGGTGAAGCAGCCACGAACTGTCCCCAAACTGACTTGAAAAGCTGTCAGAGCTGGGAAAGTTCTGCATCCCGTGACTGCAACTCCTCTGCAGCAACTCATCGGGCCTCCTCACTTGCAGCCAACTTTGCCTTCAAACTCTCAATCTCGCTCTCTTGCCCCTCCAACACCTCTCTCAATTGCTGAATATCCTATGAAAAATTCCATTAAATCCTAAGTCAGTTGAACAAGGAGGAAGAAACTCACTGATAATGGAACGTCACCCTTGAAATGCCTCACAAAGGATTTCAAACGAGTTAGCTCCTCATCCTTCTCCTCCAACTGACCGTCCCGTGAAGACACCTGTTCCTGCAAATGGAAATTCTCAGTCTCCAAATGATCTGACTTCTGTGACAAAGCTTGATACTCCTGATAGGCTTGGAGGAGCTCATCTTGCTGAGCATCAATGATATTGGCAGAGGACAAATTGATCATCGAGAGAGACTCGATGAACTGGATTAACCCAGAATTCAAGAACGGGGTGGGAGGTTCAGAAGAGGGATGTTTCTATGAAGGGGATGCAGAAACAATTAGTGATATAACAAAAGGCTGGAAATGAAGGAGTTACTCACCAGTTGCTCCTCGAGATCATTAAAAATGCCTTGAACCAATCCATCTGCCAAAGCCCAGAGATCTTGCTCTATCATTACCTTACTGCAACTGGACAACAGCTCAGCAACTCGCGTAATGATGCATTCGATTGCAGTGCGAATCACTAGAAACAGAGTTAGTTAAGATGACTGTATGAGTAAAAAACAATGCTCAAAAAGAAAAACTTACTGTCATCTTGAGATGGGATAGTACCATTGGAAGGAACCGGTTTGACGAGAGGTTCAAAAAACCAAGTTTTCAAACCGGAAACCTCACAATAAGATTGCCTATTGTTGACTTTCCAAATGACTGCAGGCTTCGTCGGAGTGGGAGCAGGCGCTGCAGGAACAAAAGCAGAGGTGGAAGGGACCTCCTCCAGGTAGTCCAATTCCATGGATTCCATGGCATTGGGAGCCTCCATCTCAACATCAATATCTATGGGGTCACAAATGACCTCCTTTCCTTTGCAAGACAGAGCCAGAATGACTTGCTCGCAACTCAGCTCCCCTAGAAGCTCCCTCTCTTGCCAAAGGAGCTGACTCTTGTGAAAGGCAGTCAAAGAGATGATTAGAATGATGATGAGCACTTACCCTATCACAGATACACTGAACTTACCTGCTTTCCTTTTGCCTTCCAGAGCCTTCGGTCTATCCGACAATAATCCTAACTCCTCGGGATGACTACCATAGTAAGGAATGTTTTGCAACCCCATCGTTAAAGCAGTCCATTCCTTGTCCCGAATAGTAAATAATCCCTGACTTGAGATGAAACAATATGCAACAATGAGGGGGAGTTTGGCAAGGATATGGAATTGGAGAAGTCAAAAGACACTCTTGAAGGAACAGAACTTCTTGCTAGAAGGATAGTTTGCTTTGCAAGTGGCACAGGACAAGGAATTGGGGCGAAGGGAGCAAGTGGATTGAAGGTTATGTGATGAGCAGTATTTGCAAGATGGGTAATGTCCGAAAATGTCCTTCCACTCATCGGCAGCTACCCTATCCAAGACCTCGGGACTCGAATTGGCAAGATAAGCATCTTCATAGATGGGCTGGAGACCAGTAGGAAGGACAGAGGGAATGCAATCCGTAATAGAAATTGAGGGATATTGGAGATGCATACTGCACTCAAAGGCCACATACCGCATCTTCTTCACCACTGGGGGAACAGAGGGAAGAGTGTTGGAAAAGGGAACCATGGACACTGATTGGAGGGACTGTGGGATTTTGATAATCAGTTGGGGTTGCGACCCTCCTGAAGCACTTGATGATGCGATAGGCTGGTCAGAAAATGCTTGAGAAGATGACATAGTGGTAAGAGGAAAAGAAGAAATTGACTCAAAAACCCAGAGTGCCAGCTTTATAAGGGCTTCAGACTTAGAGTTTTTGATCGAAACTCGGCAGCCGGCACATCAAAAACTCAATCTGACAGCATGGCAGTCACAACACTGTGTCGCATCAAAAGCTATGCATCCTTTCGAGGGCTCAAGGCCCTTGGGGGGGGTAATGTTATGCCCTACGCTATATTTTCTGCTCTTTCCAACCACTACACTCACCACACAACTCGATAATAGTCTTACCAATCAATTCGGCTCTCCAAATCCAACATGCATTTTGCGAGGTGAACTAACCAGTTGCTCATTCCAAACTTCTATTCACAAGACCACATGTCTCCCTGCAGAGTATAAAAGCCTTGTACCTACATCTCTCACAATAATGCTGTTACTACCTGAACTATCTTGACCTGTGTTGTTTCTGTTCTCTTGTTCACTAGTCTTTAATATTATTCTGCTTAACACTGAGTTGAGCAAACCCCATTGACACCGAGTCACTGGCATATCTACCTCTCACTTGTTAAACTGATCAACAAGACTATTTGACTGCCGTAGCCTTTTGAATATTCCATCTCGTAGGGTAAACAGACACCGAGTCACAAACCTCCTGAGTCAACCCTCATTAATACTGTCTTAACGAGTTCTTTCGATATACTATTTCTAGTTGCACCGAGCTACTAGATTTATTATTCAACACTCGAGGATCATTCCTCCACATCCAATACCAAAACCGTACAGGACTCATTCACCTGTCATATGTAGTGACTCCCCATCGCGTATTCTGTCTTGGCTGTGGTATAATAAAATACTTTCTATTCATTGAACCTGCTACAAGCTTCTAACAACAAAGGTAGTAAAAGTCCTAACAAGTTTAGGCTCAAGACAATGGTACAATGCAAATATTGCCATTGGTCAATGTCTGTGTGAAACAACTGAATTAGTTTCTCTTGCTCAGTCAGCAGAATAAATGTGCCAAGCTGAACTTGTGAGAATGCTCAATAAGCATTATTCAAATTATCAGGTGCTACAAGTAATGCTCAGTAATCATTATTCAAACTATCTTATGTCTCGAGAATATTAAGAAACAGCTATTCAACAATTATGATGCTGTTGGACAGTTGATCAAAGTTGCGAGAAACCATGGGGAAATCATGGAACAATCTCGGGAACTTCATCATTAGTTCATCAAATGCTGATGCTTCTTCAGATTATCAGGTTTTGATACCAGCAACTTTCTCTGATATCATGTTTTGATAGTCAATAACTTGGATAGATCATCAGATATTAATATCTTGTTATCAAGAAACTGCTATCATAATATTTCCATTATAATACAATGATTGCATGAGTTAATCACTGCTCTTTCTGCGACTGTACATTCTATCTAAGTCAACACTGAGTTTGGGTTTTAGTGCAATGAAGCACAACATACCGGATACTTAAGTTCTCTTTAGGTGTAAGGGTAGAAATTATTGAATATGGGATTTTTATATTCAAATAAAATTGAGTTGTATCAACATAATCCTTCAGTATATTTTCAATATCATGAAAAGATGGAACTTATGCAATGCACAACAGATGTCCACCCACAGCAGGTTCTGGCCACACTGCCCAAAAACCTGCAACCAAACCAGTGCATTCCCATACGATCTTGCAACAGGACTCCATAAAATCAGGTAGATTGTCGATATATCTGGAATTGATTATCAACATAGGTGGTCAACAATAGAAAACATATAAGCAAAGAACAGAAAAACTACTCACCTTTGCCAATCTTGTGGGAAGGTTGAAGGAGTGCCCTCCACAAGCCTCTTATACTCTGCCTCAGCAGTGGTGGCTTCATCAACAGCTTGCTGCTTATACTTGATTCTTTTCACAATGGGGAGCTTCATGAACAGGCTCATGATGTTCTCCTGGTATTTGCTAACCCATTTTTAACCCACAGATCCTTTGTCTAATTCCAGGTTCAATTTCTCCTTCTCCTTCCCCTCCTTCCTTCCTTTCCCTTTGCCTTTGTCCACTTTTCCTGTTCCCTCACTACCTCCCTTTTCAGCTTTGTCCCCATTTTTAGAGCTTGAAGTAGAAGCAGAGCCTGACACTAGGCATTCATGAGCAGTCTTCAGGCAAGCTGCCTGCTTGATCCACTCCTCTTTGAGCTAGACAATTTTTGCATTGACATCTGCTCTGTTGGCTTGAGCCCAAATGAAGTGACCAGGAGTTTTGTGAGGAGGCTTGATACCTATACCACAGAGTTGAGCTCTCATGGCCATTGCTTGAGTGACCTTTTGACTATCCATGGTTTGCCGAACATTACTGGCATTTTTAACATTTTTACTGTGGTAATTTAGCCACCGGTGTAGGCTCTAAGATGACCCATTAGCACAAGTGACTAAAATGCATGAATGTGACTTACCTGTGACAGCTTGGTCTTTCTGTCCCCAATTTTTGCATTATATTCCATCTCAGCCTTATATGCAGCCATACCAACTTCAGGAAGGGGTTGCTCTGGATCTGGACATCTGTCATCAACAGATTTCAGGTGGTCTGTGGAAGGGTCCTCATTGTCAGCAAGAGAAGGCAGGAAGTGTTTCAAATAGCTGCAGATAGTATTCAAAATGAAACCTTCCCAGTTGTCCCCTTTGGTGGCTGCATTGTGCTGTTTCAAGCAATTTGTCAAATACTCGAGTCTGAGGCCTTTATAAGCTGGTGGAGTGGGCATAATGTTGGTGTTTTCACAAGCAAGAGTGAAGACTTCAGATTTGGGGGTGGCTTTAGGGTGAGACAAAAGGTCAGATCATTCACAATGGTCCTGGCTTTTACTGTATCTTTAATTTCCAATTTCCTTAAGCAACATTTTTTTGGCTGTAGCCACAGACTCAGGGCAGGCTGCAGCTTGGTCCATGGCAACTCCCATATGCACCACACTCAGAAATGTTTATCCACTGCATTGGTCAGAAAATCTATGCAGGCTGTGGTTACCTTTCAAATCAGTACCATCATCTTGGAAATATTTCCATGCCTCAAGAACTCAGAGCCTCAATTCAGTGGGACACATGTAAGTGTTCAAAGAATTCCTTAACACCTTATCTGGACTCCTTTCTAATTTACAGAAACAAAAACTGAGATATTGGATGACTTCCTGTAGGCATTAATTGCCAAAAATCATGCAATTAATCATTTTGGAATGTTCAGATAACAGACTGGTTCCTGGATCAGGCTGAAATTTGAAATTTCAGAGCTGCTGTTAACTTTTGATTTACAAAGGGGTCAGGACCCCTTTGTAAATGTGTTTTCAGATGTTGGGGACATTTGCTAGTCTATATTTGGGCATTCTGATGACATGTGCACATGCAATGCCATGGTGGTTGCCATGCTGTGGTGGTTATGGTTTACTCAGAGAGCTGGTTATGCTTGCAGAGTTAGATATGCTCGCAGAGAGGTCAACCTCTGAAAAAAATGTATCTGGGATTGGAGGACAACTGTAGTATAAAAATTATAGGTACTTGAAGTTATGTTTCTCAGTGTTTCACTGCACATCTTGTTGCATTGAATAATCTACCTTCCTCTTACTGAGAAACTTGAGCTCCCCTTTGGCAATAATGTCTGAACAGAATATCAATATGGACAGTTCTCTGATGGAAAGTGATCAGCATACCAACAGTCAGCGAATTCCCATGCCAGGATACCATTCTTTGCCCATCCCTGGTTCTGGTCACTCAATGTATCCACCTCCAGGTCTTTCTCATCTACCTCCTCACTGCCCAAGGCTACCTCAGTATATTCCCTCTTGCCCTTCTGGTCTTCCCCACCTTCCAAGTCTTCCTCCTGTTCCTGGGCTTTCTCATGCTCTTGGGCTTCCTTATGCTCCTGGTCTTGCTCATTCTCCTGATCTTCCTCTCCCTCCTATGACCCACACTCATGGCAGGGAAAAGGATCCTGCAGCACTACAGGAAAATTTGGTGAGTGAAGACAATATTTGTGGATTTGCTGTGCATGCTCACCTATTTGTTCTCACCCTTACCAGGCAGTGCCTATATCAAACACATTCAGATGTATCAGGCAAAAGCACCATCACCAAGGACCCATGCCTCTTGATGATTTTGGTGCCCCATTCCCACAAGAAACTACAGCCATTCCATATCAACCCCCTCCTAGTCCACACACAATTATGCCAGATCCACAATTTCCTATGCTGAAACAGATCACAGCAGCTGCAAGATCAAAGCCAAAGGAAGGAGGGAGTAAGAAGAAGTGTGGATGAAAGGACAATGTGGGTGACACAGGAGAGAGTAAGAGTGAGCAGCCAGTGAAAAAAAAAGGATGAACCAAAGGGGCAATAGCATATACTGATATGGAGTGTTGAAAGTTAGTTGATTTGGTGTTGAAGATAATATCTATTAGTATGAACAGATGGAAGCAGGTTACTGACAAGTATAACAAGTGGGCAAATGCAAGGGAACACCTGGAAAGAGAGAGGTGGCCTTTGAGTATTAAGTTCAATCAGGTAAGACTCCAATTTCATGAGTTTTGCTTGTGAATCACTTACCACAACTCCAGCTTGTTGAAATGGCAAAAACAAAACCAACTGGCTCTGCTGAGCAGGTAGAAGGGCTAGCTGTCACTTTGGAAGAAGAAGATGCAATTAATGAGAGGTCTGCATTGGAGGAGGTTCAGAATGAGCCAGAATTTCAGTCAGAGGATGAGGATGAGGATGTTGAGATTGTTGAGGTGTCAGACAGAAAAATGGGGAAGGTAAAGGAAAAGGATAAAGAGAAGCAGGAAACAGTTCTCACAAAGGCCTTCAAAACTGAAGCGCCATTACATCCAAAACCTCAGAGAAACCAGGCAACAGATGTTCTTAATCAAATTAGTGCTCAGCTTGACCCAGCAGTGCAGCAGCAATGAGATGATGAGGGGGCTACTCACAACTTCCAGCTCATCTATCTCCAGAACCTTCAGGCCCAGCTTCATAAGGAGCAAAGGCATTGAGAACAGGCTGAAGCTTGGGTTCATGAATTGGAACTCCAACTTGTTCACCTTGAATCTTGTCACCAACGGCAATATTCACATTCCCATTCTTGCTCCTACTCTTGCTCCCACTCACATGGCTATCACCATTGCCATCACCATCATTCTTAGTCTCATTCTCACCAATACTCACACTGCTACCACTGTTCCCACAGCTGTGATCAAAATCCTGCTCCAGACTATCCTACTCATACTCATCCACACTCATGCAGTGCTACACCTATTTTTTGGCCACACAGTCCTAAAAAATCCATCTCTTATTCAAGCCCATTGCAGGAACTAGGCTCTTCCTCTCTGACCTTTGTAGACCATGGTAACAGCATATCAGTCTTCCCACCTAGTTCACCAACTCTCTGTCTGCATACCAAAACAGAGAGAGGTCCAGTTGTCACTTCATCTTCCCAACTGAATCTGAAAAATCTTGCATCCATTGCCACACAGCTTCCAGAGCTCAGTCCAATGGACACAGTTAGCATTCATGAAGATCAAGAACCAGGTTACTTTAGTTTTGCTTTAGTGTCTCCTTCAAAGAGATTGCAAAATACCAATAGTAAATAAGTAAATGCTTGTATAAATATACATATCTACTGGATTGGTATGACATGATATTGAGCAACACAATCTTTGCATTAAATTTCACCAAACATCATATCACCTAAATTATCTCATAAACAGTCATCCTCTGATGCCTTCCAAGTAGGTAAGTATACAGTACAAATTTGGTTTATACCAACACAGTTAGATCATACATTGAATAAATGACAGCAAATTTCAAGTAAAGTACAGCGTGCTACATCTGAGTTAATGTCCAGCAGCACATGCAGGCGGGTGTTGACAAAGTAAATTGAGAATTTCAAACTCCGCTAACTTCGCCATACAAAAGTAACTTTAAGTTACTTTGTCGCGACAAAGTTACTTGCAAGTAACTTAAGTAACTTTATTTACTTTTTTACTTGTGCTTACTTTGAGAGACATTAAGGCTAAATAATCAATCTAAGTATCTTCGAGCTCATTGTTCATCATTCCTGTGTGAACAATATTGGGAAAAGCG